>PVHP010022450.1:0-28347 GCA_004024765.1 Zapus hudsonius
TTTTTTTTTTTTTTGGTTTTTCGAGGTAGGGTCTCACTCTAGCCCAGGCTGACCTGGAATTCACTATGTAGTCTCAGGGTGGCCTTGAACTCACAGCGATCCTCTTACCTCTGCCTCCCGATCCTCTTACCTCTGCCTCCCGAGTGCTTGGATTAAAGGTGTGTGCCGCCACGCCTGGTGAGTCCAAAGCCTTTTGAGCCACATTTTTCCTTTTCCTTCCTTGAAATGTTTTGATTATTCTGAGACAATTATTCTGTTTGCATGCTTTTAGCTTTTTTGAGACAAGAGCTCATTCTTTAGTCAATTCTCCTGCCTCAGCCTCTATGACAGGTGTAATTCACCACACCCACCTGTTTTGGGGGACAAGGGGGAACAGTTCTAGGAATTTAACCAAGGCAAACACTCTATTTCTCTGGTACTCCACAGTCCTGAGACACAGTCTTATGTAGGCCAGGCTGCTCTCAAACTCAAGATCCTCCTGCCTCAACCCCACGAGTGCTACAGACCTCCCAAGGTTGTAGACATGTGCTACTGTGCCCAGCTTCACAATTATTTCTACATCATTATATTTAGTTATTATAAAAGAATAGGATATAATCACACTGCACAGAGACACTTTGCAAAGAACATCTGACTTTAATATGAAGTATATCATTGTATAATTTTATACTGATACCACTTAGCAGCCTTTATGCTAAATTCAGATGTTGCATATCAGCAATCACAAGTAACTGCCTGTGGTGGTTTGATCCAGGTGTCCCCCATAAGCTTATGTGTGCTGAATGCTTGGTCCACAGCTGATGGCAATTGTGGAATTGGTACATTGTTGGAGGTGTGATGTTAGGGGCAGGCTTATGGGAGTTATAGCCAGCTTCCCCTTGCTAGTGTTTGGCACACTCTCCTGCTGCTATTGTCCACCTGGTGTTGGGCAGGTGATGTCCAGCCTCTGGTCATGCCATCATTTTCCCTGCCATCATGGAACTTCCCCTCAAGTCTGTAGGCCAAAATAAACCCTTTTCTCCACAAGCTGCTTTTGGTCGGGTTCTTTGTGTCAGCAATGAGAATGCTGACTGCAATAGTTAAATTGGTACCGAGGAGTGGGACTGTTTTGGCTAGAACCCCGATTCTGTAGCTTTGGCTTTTTACAACTGATATGCAGAAGGAGGAATGTGGACAGATTTGAAACCTCAGCTTAATAGACTCCTTGCAGGGCTGTAAATACAGCTTGGGATTCTGGTCAGAGTTGGAAAGACCTGAATGCAATAAAAACTATGGACTCTCTTCCCCCACATGGCAATGGAGTAAAAGGATTGCTGACCCAGGCCTCAGTGAGGTAAGGCCTGTACCCCTACCCCAGGGGGGCAAGCTCCAGACTTCTCTCATAAATCTCATAAAGGGAGCTTTCTATTATCTTTTCTTGGGCTGCTTATTTAGATAAATAATATAAGTTCTGTTAAACTCTCTGACATGTGCTCTCCCCACACGGGTGGCAGGAGAATTCTGTAACTTCCCACATGATGACTGGGAAATTTCCCCATCCAACTCCCCTTTTCCTTATCTACTAAATTAGAATAAATGTGTAATTAAAATTTAAAAAAAAAAATAAAAGAACTATGGACTCGCCAGGTGTGGTGACACACTCCTTAATCCCAGCACTCGGGAGGCACAGGTAAGAAGATTGCCATGAGTTCAAGGCCAACCTGAGACTACACAGTGAATTCCAGGTCAACCTAGGCTAGAGTGAGACCCTAACTCAAAAAACCAAGGGGGGGGAGGAAGAACTATGGACTGTGAGGTTTGGCTTACGAGAGTAAGAACTTTGTTGGAACTGGTCTAGAAGCAGGTTGTGTGAGAGGCTTGCTGTGTTGTCCGCCTGTGTCCCGAGAACTGGTGCAGGGTTGCTTTACATGGAAATGGACTAGTGTGAGCAGATGGAGATGGCACAGAAAGAAATAAAATCTTGGGCTGCAGAGATGGCTCAAGGGTAAAGGCACTTGCCTGCAAAGCCTAAGGACCTGGGTTCAATCCCTCAGTACCCACATAAAGCTGGATGCATAAAGTGGTGCATGCATTTGGAGTTTGTTTGCAGTGGCTTGAAGCCCTGGTGCACCCATTTTCTCTCTCTCTCTCTCTCCCTCTCCTGCATCTTTCTCCCAAATAAATAAATAAATATTAAAAAAAAAAAAAAAGAAATAAAAATCTTTGGGCCAAAAATGCTTCCTGCTCAGCTGCAATTGTTTGAGAGATTGGGCCCTCTGATCTGCATTGGGACAGCAGGAAGAATGCAGACTCTTTGAAGTAGGGGCCTGAATGCTGAAGTTGTCCTGCTCTTCAAAGTTGACTTTGTTCCCACCCCCTGGATTAATAAATTGGTAGCCCACCTGGTACTATGGAGTATAACATATGCAGAAAGAGAGGGTCATTGGATTTGCAACACATTTTTGATTTTTAGAAATGGCCATAGTTGGGCTGGAGACATGGCTCAGTGGTTAAGGCACTTACCTCCAGTGCCTAAGGCCCCGGATTCAATACCCCAGGACCCACATAAGCCAGACCCACAAGGTGGTGGCCCTGGTGTGCTTGTGTTCTCTCTCTCTCTCTCTCTCTGCTTGAAAATGAATAAAATATTAAAACACAAACACACGCACATAAAAAAAAAAAAAAGAAATGGCTATAGTCGATGTGAAGGTGTGTTGGATTGCCCGTGTGAAGCCCAATGGAGCCATGAGGAAGAACCATGGTTGCAGTGGAGACTCAATGGAGAGGTGCCAGCACCAGATAGTTTTCCAGGACTGTGAGTAGCTGAGCTAGAGGGGAAGAATTGGAACTCTGGAGACCCTTCACTGGTTAAAATTATTGGACTTGGAGTTAGAGTTTGATGTTTGCCCTGTTTGTTTTAAATCTTGTATTGGTTCAATCTGTCTTTGTTATGCCCAATGCCATCTTTTGCAATGTGAATATTTATTCTGTGCCATGATAGATTTTTTGGTATTACAGCTCAGTGAACAGACCTTGAACCATGGGAATGTTTGAACATCACTGAGGTTGATAAAAACTGTGGGGACTTTTGGAGCTGAGCTCCACAAGCACTGCATTTTACACCATGTATGGTTATTGGGGGTCAGGGGTGGAATGTGGTGGCTCGATCCAGATTTCCCCATAAACTTATGTGTTCTGAATGCTTGATTCCCCAGCTCATGGAAATTTTGAAACTGGCACCTTGTCAGAGGTGTGCTGTTGAGGGCTTATGGGTGTTATAACCAGTTTCACCTTGCTAGTGCTTGGCACAATCTCCTATTGCTCTTGGCCACCTGATGTTTGCCAGGAGGTGATGTCCAGTATCTGCTCATGCCATCATATTCCCTGGCATCATGGAGCTTCCCCTTGAGTCTGTAGGCCAAAAAATGAATCCAGGTAGCTGGGCATGGTGGCGCATGCATTTAATCCCACACACAGAGGTAGGATCACTGTGAGTGTGAGACCACCCTGAGACTATATAGTGAATTCCAGGTCAGCCTGGACTAGAGCAAGACCCTACCTCAAACAAAGCAGTAAAACAAAATTTAAAAAATGAAGCCAGGTGTGGTGGCACATGCCTGTGTAATCCCAACACTGGGGAGGCTGAGGTCGGAGGATCACTGAGTTCAAGGCCAGCCTGGGCTACAGAGTGAGTTTCAGGTCAACGTGGGCTGTCACAAGACTGACTCAAAACAAAAGAGAAAACAAAGTGTTACTACCCTAAGAAACAGAGCTGGATATAGTGGTGTAGGCCTGTGATCCAGCCTTGGGTATCCTGGCTACATGTTTCATAAATTACTATTGACTGAGACAAAACTGGAGTTTATATGAAGTAAGTCACTTGCCATAACCAGATGCTTAATGGCTTTAAAATGCTTGCTTCTGTGTTAAACTGTAAAGGGAAAAACAAGTGTGCATGAAAGGCTAGTTAGTAGAACACACTGAAGCCAATATCTGGGGATTGGGATTTTATAGTATATTTTGGAAATCTCTTTGGTAAAATAAAGCTATTTCTGTTTTTTGTAAGACTAGCTGAGTATTTACACCTTCAGTACTAGTCCTTGGACAGGGACAGAGGCAAAAGAATGGAAACAAGTTCAAGGCCAGCGTGGTCTACATAACTAGTTACAGGCTAGCTATTGCTATATAGCGAGAATCTGTCTCAAAAAAAAGGTAAGGGATGTCAGGCGTGGTGGCGCACGCCTTTAACCCCAGCACTTGGGAGGCAGAGGTAGGAGGATTACTGTGAGTTCAAGGCCACCCCCTGAGTCTACATAGTGAATTCCAGGTCAGCCTGGGCTAGAGTGAGACCCTACCTCAAAAAAACCAAAAAAAAAAAAAAAAAAAAAAGGTAAGGGAGCCGGGTGTAGTGGCGCACGCCTTTAATCCCAGCACTCGGGAGGCAGAGGTAGGAGGATCACCATGAGTTCAAGGCCACCCTGAGACTACATAGTGAATTCCAGGTCAGCCTGGACTAGAGCGAGACTCTACCTCGAAAAACTAAAAAAAAAAAAAAAGGTAAGGGGAGCAAAGAGAAACTGTGTTCCACGTGGGTAGAACTCCAGGGCTGCATTCTGTCCATCTTGACTTGGCTGTACATGTACAAGCACTGATTAGCAAAGAGGCTCGGGAACAGCTGCACATACTTTGGTAGTTCAGGGATACTCTCTACCCTTAGTACATCCTGGACCAGGCTGGAGAAGGAAAACGAGGAAGTGGGCCTCCACAAAGAACCAGGAACCAGCTGACTCTTCCTCTAACCCCAGATCATGCTAGACTTCACTCACCATGGAAAGCAGGCCTGGAGCTGAGTGTCTAAGTTTAAAATTTTCATCTGCAAATGGTCCCCGGTAAATACTGGCGACTCCAGTACCGTCTCCCTGAACAGAAAGAAGGCGTTAGTGGCTTGGGATGCTAGACAGCCTGGAAATTAGAGAAATAACACTGCTACACTTAAAGTCTAGATTTAAAAAAATAAAATAAAAAATAACAAAAAGGCCTGGCATGGTGGTGTACACCTTTAATCCCAGCACTTGGGAGGCAGAGGTAGGAGGATTGCTGTGAATTCAAGGTCAGCCTTAGACTAGTGAATTTCTGGTCAGTTTGGGTTACAGTGAGACCTTACCTCAAAAATAAAAACAAAAACAGAATCAGGGCAGAATCAGAGTTCTTAAAGACCGTCAGTAATGATTAATGCAAGCTGAGAGGATGGAGAAGACTGTCTAGATTCAAACTATAACTTGGCTAAATATTATGAAGTAAAACCAAGACCTGGATTTGAGTTCCTATCATTTGCCCTCTCAGCTTCCCTATCCCTCACCTACAGCTGTCATGAAGACTCCACTACTCAGTATCTGTGAGAAGAGTCTGCAAACACAATACGGTTCCTGGGACAAACATCCCCAATTCAGAGTTGGGTGAGGAGATGCCTGCTGTAACCCCCACACTTAGGTGGCACAGGCAAGAACACCAGGAACGTAAGGCCAGCCTCAGCTACATATTAAGTTTGAGGCTAGCGGGGCCTTACCCCCAATCCAATAAATAAAGCCAAAATTCAAATCTAAAATGCTTTAAAGTTGGAAAATTTTATTTTATTTTATTTTTTGGGTTTTTTGAGGTAGGGTCTCGTTCTAGTCCAGGCTGACCTGGATTTCGCTATGTAGTCTCAGGGTGGCCTTGAACTCATGGCAATCCTCCTACCTCTGCCTCCCCAGTGCTGAGATTAAAGGCGTGCGCCACCACGCCCGGCTAAAGTTGGAAAATTTTAAAGGAATCACGTATTTACTTGAACATCCTGGTATGGGTGTGCCAGGGTCTCTTGCCACTGCAAATGAACACCAGATGCTTGTGCCACTTTCTGGTCCTGGGCCAGCAAGCTTTGCTTGTAAGTGCCTTTAATTGCTGAGCCATTTCCTCAGTCAGGGAACTTTTTGAGTGTTCCAGTCAGCACCCAAAAAGTTTAAGACTGCATAGGCAAGAAAGATGGCTCACAGGCGAGGCTAGAGTACCTGAGTTTGAACCTAGACCCTATGTAAAAAGCCGAAGCCATGGCTCTGTTGTGTGGGCTTTTGTAATCCTAGCACACTGGTGGGACACAAAAAACAGGAGAATTTCCTGGAAGGTCGTTGGGAGCACAGCAAAGACCAGTAGAGCAAGAATCCAGAGCTAAAAACCCTGCCCCTCTGACCTCCACACGTGTGCACATGAGCACCCCCCACTCATGTACACACAGGAACACACACACATATATATAAAGAAATAATTTTTTTTAAACTTATGATTACAGAGCTGGAGAGATGGCAGAGTGGTTAAGGTGCTTGCCTGCAAAGCCTAAAGACCCAGGTTCGACTTACCAGTACCCAAGTAAAGCCAGAGGCACAAAGTGGTGCATGCACCTGTAGTTTGTTTGCAGTGGCTAGAGGCTCTGGCATGCCCATTCTCGCTTTCTCTGCCTGTCTCTCTTATCTCTGTCTCTCCATCCTTATAAATAAATAAAATATTTTTTTTAAAAAATTTCAGATTACAAAAAATTCCAGTTTTAGGTTAGAGATTCTCAACTGATAAAATATGCCAATATTCCAAATCTGAAAAACTCTGAAATGTTTGTCCCAAACATTTCACATACAGGGATACTCAAAGTGTACCATATAGATAATCAAATAAGATACAATATCATTAATAACACCACACACATAAATTCATACAGAAGAGGAAAAACAAGTCAATGTCCAATTTCCCAAAGAACCTAAGAGGCAGATTAGTTACCATGCCATTTTCTATCATTCTGCAATCTATCTACCGCCCTCCAGAAGCAGAGAAGGGAAAATAAAATTAACAAACAATAGAAAGCAACATTAATTCTTTATAGTAGCCTCAAGCAATAAACTATATATTCAAATTGGAATATTAGGTAGCTATTAGCATGCTTTATCAAGTGCAGCAAAGAACCTTCCAGAACTACCTACCTCTCCTGTTCTAATTCCTTGCCCACCAATCAACTTCTAATTACAATCTCAGCTTTCAAAAGAACACAAAACAAATCGAACCCAAACTACCCAGCATTCCAGATAGCGACAGCAGAGTGGAAGGGAAATGGGACAGAGACATTTAGAAATTGGCAATTCAGGGGCTGGAGAGATGGCTCAGCGGTTAAGGCACTTGCCTCCAGTGCCTAAGGCCCCCAGTTCAATTCCCCAGTACCCACATAAGCCTGACCCACAAGGTGGTGGCCCTGGTGCGCTCTCTCTCTCTCTCTCTCTCTCTCTCTCTCTGCTTGAAAATGAATAAAATATTTTTAAAAAAAAAGAAAAAGAAAAAAGAAATTGGCAGTTCCTTCTAAGCTCCAAGTTAGCAGTGGCTGCGATCATCTCAGCCCATAAGGCTCAGGCTTGCACCATGAAAGTTAACAAAGACCCAACTTCAGGGTCTATGTCTGTTGTTTGACAGTGCAGTCAGTGGCAGCCAGCAACTCTACAGGGTATCCCGTAACCATGCTCTCTCCACCACACAGAGCTACTGCACTTGAGTCTTGAGATTGGGACCTTGTAGTAAAGATAGCAGTAGGAGCAGCAGTAATAATAACAAAACTAAGCCTATGGGTCTTTGACTAAAAAAGGGATAGTACTTACATTAACAAAATCTCCACCCTGAATCATGAAATCTTTTATGACCCTGAAACAGAAACCAAAATTCTGTAAGATTCTGTGGCTTAGAAAATGTTGACTTAGTCACTAAATATTAGATTAATACTGATTTCAAAATGCAGAGTCATATGGCTTAAAAAATGACTCTTCTTCCCTGAAGTGAGTGAGCTGAGAGTCATAGGCACTTTGGAGTCAATTCAAGTGTATCATCTATCACCTAAACAACTCAGAGAGGAAGGGGCTGAAACCTTGTAGGAGGAACTACCGACAGAGTCACCAAAGCAAAAGATAGGTCAAGGGGCTGGAGAGATGGCTCAGCAGTTAAGGTGCTTGCCTGCAAAGCCTGATGACCCAGATTCAATTCCCCAGAACCCATGTAGAGCCAGATGCACAAAGGGGCACATGTGTCTGGAGTCTGTTTGCGGTGGAAGACTGCGGTGCCCATTCTCTCTGTCTCTCTTCTATCTCTCTATGCTTGCAAAAAAAAAAAAAAAAAGACAGGTTAATCAAGAATATATGTGAAACAAGCCAGGCGTGGTGGTGCACGCCTTTAATCCCAGCACTCGGGAGGCAGAGGTAGGAGGATTGCCATGAGTTCGAGGTCAGCCTGAGACTACATAGTGAATTCCAGGTCAGCCTAAACTAGAGCAAGACCCTACCTTGAAAAACCAAAAAAAAAAAAAAAAAAAAAAAAAAAAAAAAAAAAAAAAAAAAAAAAAAAAAAAAAAAAAAAAAAAAAAAAAAAAAAAAAAAAAAAAAAAAAAAAAGAGTTATGTGAAGTTATCATAACAAAAACAGAAGCACTGGTATGAACCTTCACAAAATCCCTGAGCAGAGAACAATCATGAAAGTCAGGTTCACAGAAGATCACAGGAGACTGCTAGAGCACAACCTTGCACAAAGGCTACCTCAACACAACCTGAAGCAAAACGTACTTTCTCTTTTAAAAAAAATAATTTATTCGCAAGCAGATAGACAGACAGAATGGGTCATCAGGGCCTTCAGCGGTACATGCCACTTTGTGTATCTGGCTTTTTGTAGATACTGGGAATCAAATTCAGGTCATTAGGATTTGGGGACAAGTGCCTTAACCGCTAAGTCATCTCTCCAGCCCCCAAATATACTTTCTATAGTCAATTTCAAACTGGTGCTAATCATACTATTGATACTTATACTTAAGTAGTTAAGGATTATTGTGTCAAAATATCTTATGCAATCTTCCTCATTTCCGCTTTTATTTTTATATTTTTTTGTCACATACATGGTTATCATTTTATTCATTAAAGAATAGTTCTAAAACATCACACTAAGTTGAGCTGAAAAGTTTAGACTGTTTCCCAGGGAGAAGTCATAACTCATGTAGGGATTAGTCACTGAGAACTTGTGCACTTAAGAGTTGACAGGCCCCACTAGCACTGCACCCAGGTCTCTTGTCTGCATAGACTTCTTCTCATTGGCTGCCTTCTGCTTTTGTTGCATGATCTCAGAGTCCCTCTGTTTTCTCTGAGAGGTAGTCAGGCTATATCCTCTTTTCTTTTTCCCTTGCTGATTTCCTGGGGGTTTTTTTTTCCCATTTTTTTTTCTGGCGGGCAAGTTTCCGTTGATTTCCACGGGCCATGCCGACTGCAGACAGAGCCTGGGAGCGAGGGGCTGGGCAAAGCTACAACTCCCCTCGCAGCTCAAGGCCGCCCACCAAGGAGGGAGGCTGAGCCCGCGGGCCCCTATTTTTCTTTTTTAATATTTTATTTATTTTTTTGCAAGCAGAGAGGAGGAGAGAGACAGAAACAGAAAGAATGTGCAGGCCAAGGCCTCCAGCCACTGTAAACAAACTCCAGATGCATGTGCCACTTTGTGTATCTGGCTTTACATGGGTACTGGGAAATCAAACCCGGGCCTTTAGACTTTGCAGGCTGAGCCATTTCTCCAGCCCTCATTTCTGCTTGTAATAAACATCCCTTTACTTCAACCTCTGTGAACATAGATTAGTATGGCATTTGTATTCATACTGCAATGCTGTTATTCCCAAATAAGTGACATTCTTTGGGGAATCTCTGACAGTGACACGCCAGTATCCTTAGTAACCACAAGGAGGCCAATGGGGACAGATTCCAAGTTGAAATAAAGTACTGCCACATTACACTTTCAGTGGCTCTGGGGAATGTGATTACCCTAGTCGTATTTGTTCATTTTAATACCACCCAGAAGAATAAATTATGTGCACTAACTTTTAAATATGCAATCATAGTTCTTTTAAAAACCTGCATTCATACAAAGGGATGAAAAAGACAAGATATTAGAATGTTGGGTCCTTTCTTTTATAAAAACTATTTATTTACAGGCAGAGAGAGAGACTATAAGCGACACAGAGAGAAGATGGGTGCACCAGGGCCTCCAGCCACTGTAAACAAACACCAGATGCATGTGCCACCTTGTGCATCTGGTTTGAAGTGGGTACTGGGTCATCAGGCTTTCCAGGGAATAACCTTAACCACGTAACCATCTCTCCAGGCCCCTCTGGTTTTCTTTGTTTGTTTCATAATTTATTCATTTGAGAGAAAGAGACTGACAGAGAGAATGGGCATACCAGGGCCTCCAGCCCCTGGCAAATGAACTCCAGACACATGTGCCACCTGTACATCTGGCTTTATGTGGGTACTGGGGAATTAAACTTGGGTCTTCTGCTATGCAGGCAAATGCCTTAACCACGAAGTCATTTCTCCAGCCCCCCCCCCATTTTAAATACATAAAATGAACTAGTGGGGAGTACAAGTAGAGTTAGAACATTTAGTAAATCTTTGAGTCAGTTGTTGAATTCAGAAACACATTTCGTGTCTGTGTGTGCGGTGTGTCTGTGCATGTGTAAGGACAATTGTGAGTAGCAGTCCTCACTTTCTGCCTTGCTTGAGGCAAGGTGTCTGTTGCTCACAGCTCTGAGTGCCGCCTGGCCGGCCTGCAAGCTTCTGGAGTTCTCCTGTCTTCACCTCCTATTTTGCTGTAGGAGTGTGGGGATTAGATGCTCACTGTGTCTGGCTTTAGTGTGTTCTGGGGATTTAAACTCAGGTTGGCATGCTTGCACAGCAAGCACTTTCCCCAGTTCTATAAAACATTTCTTCCCAAGACCTAAGAATCAGCTTCTGGTTTGACTCTCTTCATCATTCCCACACAATGGTGTTACCACTACTTAGTTTCTATACTATATTCATACTATAGGTAACCTAGAGATGATTTGAGGTACATGGCTTATATGTAATGCTGTAGAACCTAGGGTCTCATGCATGCTGGGAAAGTTTTTTTTTTACCACAAAGCTACATCCTTCAGGTACAAATATGCCATGTTAAATAAGACATATAAGTATCATATCTTGGCATCTGCGGGAGGCCTGGGACCTAAAGATACCAAGTAGGTTAGAGAGATGGCTCAGTGGTTAAAGGTTGCCAAGCCTGCTGGCCGGTTCCCCAGTAACCACATAAAGAAAGTGGCAAGAGACCCTACTGGCCCATACACTCCCCTCTCTCTACTTTTCTCGCTCAAATAAAGGATGCCTGGGGCTGGAGAGATGGCTCAGCGTTTAAGGCACATGCCTCCAGTGCCTAAGGCCCCCGGTTCAATTCCCCAGTACCCACATAAGTCAGACCCACAAGGTGGTGGCCCTGGTGCACTCTTTCTCTCTCTACTTGAAAAATGAATAAATAAAATATTTTAAAAAGGATGCCTGTAATTTTGAAAAGCCCCAGCATAGAGAGATTTCCAAAAGCCTTACCTGTGGAAGGTGCTCCCTTTGTATCCTATTGGAACACCATCTTTTCTATAACCAAAAAGAGAGACTTGGGATGAAGACAGATAATCACAGGTCTTTCCAGTTTACAACACACGTGCTGAAGGGACTCTCCTAAAGATGGTTGGAAGACGACAAAGATCCTCGGGGTGCGGTTCATCCCTGGAGACCCGTCCATGCATAGTTCCTTAGAACCCACCCGGCAGCCTCAGGACGCCCCCCAGAGTAGGCAGAGAAGACAAACACATCAGAGACTGACCTGAACTCTCCAGTGCAGAACTGCCTGGGGGGGAGAAAGGGTGAACGATCGATCAGTCACCAGCACACGGCAATGGCACCAAGTCTAGTCTCGGGGAGGACGCTGCCATGGGAGCCGGCCAGACAAGCCGTCCATGGACTCCGACCCGAAGGCGGTGAGTGGGCTTCAGGGGCTCACCTGGCGCCTCCTTACCTGAAGTTCTCGGCCGTCTTGGGCACGACGTCTGCAAACAGCTCGATCTTCATGCGGCCGACCTCCTGCAGGCGCGGGAAAGGGACGGCGGGCGGTGAGTCCGGGAGGGCGGCGGGCTCCGCGGGGCCCGGGTCTCCCGCCCCGTCCTCGGCTCCCCTCCCACGCCGGGCTCTGCCGGGCTCACCTGGCCGCCGATGCTGACGTCGAAGAACACCACCGGGTTGACAGGACTTGAATTTGCCACCGCCATGGCTCCGGCCCGGAAGTACAAGCCCGACTTCCGGTGACGCCAGCCCCGCCCCCGGGGCGCAGGCGCAGTGGGAACCGACCGCAGCCAGGCTCCGCCCCCCGGAAGCGCCGGGCCGCGGCGGACCCGGGCTCGTGGGGAGGAGGATGGGCGCTGCGCGGTCGTCGCCCGTGCTGTGCGCTCTGGCGACATCGTCGACGGCTCCCCCGGTGATGGTGGTGACGGGCCTTCCGACACTGTGCGCCTGGCTTTACACGGGCGCTGGGGAATCGAGCCTGCGGGGTCAAAGCGCCCCAGCCGCGGAGCCATCTCTCCAGCGCCTTCTTGGGCGTTTTAAAACCGCCTGTGTCTGGAAGTCAGGATTTAAGGGTTTTCATTTCTATCTCGAGCTTCCAGCTCGCTTTTCACAGAGCATTTGAAGCTTTGAAAATAACCCTTCTGCTTATATAGAAATCGCTTCTGCCTTCCTAATTCCTTACGAACAAAAGCCCTGAATGCAAAAGTTTTTTTTTTTGTTGTTGTTGCTAATAAATTTGAGACGATCGTGTTATAAAGCCAAGGCTGGCTTGAATTGGTGATCTCCCAATTGCTGGGATTGCATGGGTATTATGCCCTTCCCTAAACTTGGCCTTTTTTATTTTTCTTCCGTTTTTCGAGGTAGGGTCTCACTCTAGCCCAGGCCGACGTTATGTAGACTCAGGCTGGCCTCAAACTCACTATGAGCCTCCTATCTCTGCTTTTCGAGTGCTGGGTTTAAAGGTGTGCACCACCATGCCCAGCTCTTCTGGCCTTTTAAAATTTATTATTTCTCTGTGTGTGTGTGTGTGTGTGTGTGTGTGTGTGTGTGTGTATGGGTGTATGGGTGTGCCAGCATCCCTTGCTACAAACAAGTGCTGGCTTTATGTTGGGGAATTGAACCTGGACCATCAGGTTTTGCAAGCAAATGTCTTTAATTGTTGAGCCATCTCTCCAGCCCCCTTGTTTTATTTTTGTGGCAATGTCTTCCTATGTAGCCCCAACTGGACTGGAGCTCACTGTGTAGGTTAGTCTGGCCTTTAGCTCCTTAGATCAAAGGATGCTTTTGCCCAGCTTCCAGAGTGCCAGGATTATAGGCCTGAGCCACCATGCGAGGAATTCTCACAGATATTAACAGGGAAGGTTCCCCTCCTTGGAGTTCATGGCCCAGGACCAGATGCCACATGTTCAGTCAGAGGCAGCACTGACCCCAACAAAAATGGCCTGGTGTGGTGGCGCAAGCCTTTAATCCCAGCACTCGGGAGGCAGAGGTAGGAGAATCACCATGAGTTCAAGGCCACCCTGAGACTACACAGTGAATTCCAGGTCAGCCTGGACTAGAGCGAGACCCTACCTCGAAAAACTAAAATAAATAAATAAATATAAAAAAATAAAACATTTTAAAAAGAATACCTTTTTATAAAAAAAAAGAAAGTGAATGTGGCAAGGTTTCTAGAGGAAAACACAGATAGCCAAACGTGGCGCTTGTGAGCCTTTGGGAAGCTTTAAAGCCCGAGAGGCAGTTCCAGATGGGATGGAAGATAGGGAGACATCTGAGCCCCATGGTGCTGGGTGTGAACCACCACAGCTACTTCCTTAATGGGATGACTAAGGTTGCCTGCAGAGGGCCCATGCAGGGTGCCCTCAGGCCCCACTATGAATCACAGACTTATTGGTCCAAACTAGTTGCAGCATATTTGGGTTTGGGAAGCTGCTGGAACCTTCTGTTCCTGGTGGCCAATGGGCATCAGCTGACGGATATGGATCTTTTTAAAAAATATTTATTTGCAAGCAGAGAGATTCATACAGAGAGAGAGAGAGAGAGAGAGAGAGAGAGAGAGAGAGAGAGAGAGAGAGAGAGAGAGAGAGAGAGAGAATAGGTGCGCCAGGGCCTCCAGCCACTGCACTCCAGACACATGTGCATCTGGCTTATGTGGACACTGGAGAACTGAACCCGGGTTCTTAGGCGCTGGAGGCAAGTGCCTTAACCTCTGAGCCATCTCTCCAGCCCCAAATATGTATCTTGAACTGTGTGGGTGAAAAGGATTAAACATGAGCTAGGGGAGGTTAAATTTCTCCCTCTAGTATGCGCTGCACATTCTTCCCTTAGGGGTAGAGATTGTGTGCCTAGCCAGGGGTCCTTTCAGGAGCTAGGTGTGGGCGATGGAAGGCCATAGTAATGGCTGCAGCTGAAGGTCCTCTTGTGGCCTCCCCAGGCCCTGGGCCTGGTGGGGCAGATTGAGCTGGTACCACTGAGCCTGAGGGGAAGATGTAAGAAAGCCCCATGGAAGTGCTCCAGGATAAGGAAGTGGGACAACTCGTGGAAAATGACTATAGATCATAGAGAATACAATACAGCAATGCCTCCCACCCACATTGCTGTCCCCAACATTACTCTTGAGGAAACAGTTCATACACATGATGGAATCTTTTCAGGTTATCTTGGACCTTGCTAGCATGTTTTTATTTTTAAAAGAATTTAAATTTATTTTTAAGCAGAGAGAGAGAGAAGAGAGAGAGAAGAGAGAGAGAGAGAGAAAGAAGGGACAGAATGGGTGCACTAGGGCCTCTAGCCACTACAAATGGATTCCAGATGCATTGGCCACTTTGTGCATTTGGCTTTATGTGGGTACTGGGGAGTCGAACATGGGTCCTTAGGCTTTGTAAAGAAATTCCTTAACAGCTGGGCGTGGTGGCGCACGCCTTTAATCCCAGCACCCGGGAGGCAGAGGTAGGAGGATCACCATGAGTTCAAGGCCACCCTGAGACTACAGAGTGAATTCCAGGTCAGCCTGGGCTAGAGTGAGACCCTACCTCAAAAAAAAAAAAAAAAGAAAGAAATTCCTTAACAAATGAGCCATCTCTTCAGCCCCATTTTTTTTTTTTTCTGAGGCAGGGTCTCACTTGAGCTCAGGGTGACCTGGAACCCACTCTATATCCCAGGCTGGCCTAAAACTCATAGCAGTCCTCCTACCTCAGCCTCCTGAGTGCTGGGATTGTTGGCATGGGTCACCACACCCAGTAGCATTTTCCTTCAGGATCCCCTTGGCTGCTGATTCCTGAGATCACTTGCTGGAATGAATGGTGATGTACCATCCAAGGTCCCGCTCACTATCTGTGAGCAGGTTTCATTACAGAGGTGATATAATGCTGACCTCTGAGTGTTTCACGGATGTGGAAAAGTATTTTGAGGACATGTGAGTGTACCTGAAGTAATAAAGATGGAAAACGAATCTCCACAAGGTGCAAGGGTCAGGCATAGTGGTAGAGTTCTTGGGAGACTTTATGATTGGGTAGGGCACAGATGAGACCCAGCAAGGTGACTGAGAAAAACCTTTCAACAGCCCTTGCCTGTAAATGTTACAATGATTAAAGGGTGAACCAAGGTATCCCACAGGGTGGAAACAGATGCTCCCTGAAGTTATAAAGGGAAATAACTGAAAATTCCAGAGCCCTGTAAGTTGTTGGCCCCAAACTATAGAGGTTACTGCAATTGCTCTTGGTTGCGTGGAAACTAGATGGTAAGACCTACTGCTGAAGGCATCCCACATCTTGGTCACAGAACATAGAGAAATCAGACTGGCACTGGAAGACCCTCTCTGTTGGCTAGCTTTCACAGTGCTGGAAATGAACTTGGGAAATCCATTTTGAGAAACTGTTCAATGAATTTATTAAACATTTTGATGTCCAGTGGGGCTCTGTGGAAGCTCCTCCATGTCATAGTTCATCTCCACATCCACGCTCTGAGTTGGAAGGCTAGATCCATACAATTTTGGACCCAGTGACTTCATAGTTCTGACTCTAGTCTTGTTTTTGAAGGCTGTGTGTCTCTTTCGGAGAAGTCACGTTGATGTATCCAGTCTCAGAATTCTGTGAACATGAAGGAGATTCAGGGAGCTCCTGGGACGCTGCTGCTCCTACTGACTTCTGTTTCTCAGCCTCTTGGGGATTTTCAATGGAACCCACCAAACCTGTTACTGAGAAACTGAGAAAGGACACATAGGAGGACATTATACTGATAGAAGTCCAGTCAAGGTTTTGGGGTTATAGAGACATGACATCAATAGGATTTCGGGTGTTTATAACTGTAAGATTGAGTTCACTTTAGACCTATGCTCATGGGTTATCTCTGCCCTTGCATCAGTGTTCTATAGGGTGTGGTGAGAAGGGGTAAGAAGGGGAGCAGATCAAATTCTTCTTGTAGGAAAATCCCCCAAATGCTCTGCCTTCTCAAGCCAGCAGCTTGGAGCTGGTTAGCAGCCACCTTGGGCTGTGTAGGATAGTCGTGACCTTACTAACCTGGAGTTTTGTAAAGGTAGTATCCTACTGAATATTTCCAATGTAGAGATGTCACTAATTGTTGCTCCCTAAAAGGAGAGAAAGAATATTAAATATTGATAATGCTAAGCCACTGGCAATGTGATCCTAGAATTTATGACATTATATATATACACATGAATGATATACCTTCAAATAACAAAACATGCTACGAAGACAACACAAGCATAAGAGGGTACAGGATGAGCTGGGCGTGGTGGCACATGCCTTTAATCCCAGCCCTCAGGAGGCAGAGGTATGAGGATCACCATGAGTTCAAGGCCACCCTGAGACTACATAGTGAATTCCAGGTCAGCTTGGGCTAGTGAGACCCTACCTCAAAAAACAAAAACAAAAACAAAAAAAGAGGGTACAGGATGAAAAGCTGCTAGTTCTTCCATCCCTGCCAACAATTCAGCACACGTTGCTCCTCTCCCTTCTCCTCCTTCCTCTCCCTACTGCATATATAACATCTATGTAACTGTTGAGTTTTTACACATAGAGTTTTATTCCTCCTCCTCCTCCTCTTAATTTTTTTTTTTTTTTGGTTTTTCGAGGTAGGGTCTCACTCTAGCCCAGGCTGACCTGGAATTCACTCTGTAGTCTCAGGCAGGCCTCAAACTCACGGCGATCCTCCTACCTCTGCCTCCCGAGTGCTGGGATTAAAGGCGTGCGCCACCACGCCCGGCTTCCTCTTCATTTTTAATTACTTTATTTTATTGGTTTTTCAAGGTAGGGTCTTGCTGTAGCCCAGGCGGATCTGGAATTCACTTGAACTCAGTGATCCTCCTGCCTGGGCCCCCTGAGTACTGTGATTACAGGTGTGTGCCACGACATCTGACTCCATTCTCTTTTAAAATTATTAAATATTTTATTTAGTTATTTGCAAGGGGGGAGAAAGAGATACACAGAGAGAGAATGAATATGGGTGCACCAAAGTCTCTTGCCATTGCAAAATTAACTCCAGACACAGGTGCCACTGTGTGTACCTGGCTTTATGTAGGTCCTGGGGAATTAAACCTCAGGCCAACAGGCTTTGCAAGCAAATGTCTTTAAATGTTGAGCCATCTCCCCAGCTCCTTGCATTCTTTTTTTAAAAAAATATTTTATTTATTCATTTTCAAGGAGAGAGAGAGAGACAGCACACCAGGGCCACCACCTTGTGGGTCTGGCTTATGTGGGTCCTGGGGAATTGAACCCAGGGCCTTAGGCACTGGAGGCAAGTGCCTTAACCGCTGAGCCATCTCTCCAGCCCTGAATAATTTTTTAAAAAGTGCACATTTTACCTCTGCTAGGCGAACATGGATGCTCCTGATGATGCGTTCTAACAGGCTAATTTGCTGCATGAGCCGGAAACAATTTTCCTGTAACTGATTGTTTTCTTTATCCAGGTAGAATGATCTGAAAAATGGCACAAATAAAAGAAATAACTAGAAAACATCCATCCACCCATCCATTCATCCTTCCTTCCTTTTTTCTGTTTTTGTGGAGATAAGCTTTCATGTAGATTAGACTGGCCTCAAACTCCCTAAGTAGTCAAGAACAACCTTGACTCCGTCTCCACTTCCCAAATGCTGGGATTACAGACCCAGATGTGCATAACGAAGCCCAGTTTACGAAGTGCTGGGATTGAACCCAAGGCCTTGTGCATGCTAGGCAAGCACGCTATCAACCGACCTACATCCCCCAAGCCGGACCCCATCTCTCTCTGCTTCCCCGCCCCACAGTTTTGGAGTTTGAACCTTGGGTCAAGTGTTCTACCACTGAGATACACGCTAGCCCTCTGCTTGAGGTTTTTTTTTTTTTTTTTGGCTCTTCAAGGTAGGGTCTCACTCTAGCCCAGGCTGACCTGGAATTCACTATGTCATCTCAGGGTGGCCTTAAACTCATGGTGATCCTCCTACCTCTGCCTCCCAAATGCTGGGATTAAAGGCGTGTGCCACCATATCCAGCTCCATATAGTAGTTTTGAGCAGAGATTTGTGTTTGAATTCTAGTCCTGCTCCTTAGTAGCTATGTGACCCTTAAAAAATTATAACCGGTGGGCTGGAGAGATGGTTCAGTGGTTAAGGTGCTTGTCTGCAAAGCCTGATGACCCAGGTTCGATTCCCCAGTGCCCACATAAAGCCAGATGCACAAAGTGCATCTTTCCTTGCAAATAAATAAATAAAAATATAACACACATATACAAAATTATAATCCTGAGCCCGTTTCCTCAGTCACAAAACAACTATCAGAAGCTACAATACATCTTGAGAAGGACAATATTTTATGTGGAATATTTACAAGGGGAAGCATAAACAGCAAAATATAATCAGAGATTCTCCAGGTGTGCCCAGAGGAGAGTGTGCCCAAAGTAACAGGTTCTGTGTTGTGTTCTAGGAGCAGACTCACCTGCTTGGTCACTCAACACGCTGCTGACTTCCCTAATCTCTCTGTATCTTGGCTTCCTTATCTATAACCTAAAACTAATCCAGTGCTTCTCTCCTGAGTGCTGGGATTAAAGGTGTGTGCCACCACACCCAGCTTCTTCTAATTAATTTTTTTATTATTCATTTATTTTAGAAAAACACAAGTTTATTTAGTATACTGTGAGGAAGCAGTGGGCAAGGGTAATGAGAGAAGAACCACCTGCCATGATTTTTGCTCTTTTATTATTTCTTATTTTTTCGGTCTTTTGAGATAATGTCTCATTCTAGCTTAGACTGGCCTGAAACTCTCCCTGTAGCACAGGTTGGTCTTGTATTCATAGCAAGCCTCCTGCTCCATCCTCCTAAGTATTTAGACTGTAATTAAAGTTTTCTTGGAGGAGAGAATGCTTGGGCTAGCTGGTGAGACAGGACAGAGAAAGCTAGGCAGGTCTTAGCTAGGGATAGAGGCCCAGAGGAAACCAGAAGATGCCAAACACCTGAGTTCTCATGATACAAGAATGAACACTCCTAACTAGGATTAGAATTTGTGCCTGTCATTGATCTGTGACGCACCCTACTGATTCCAGCCCCACCCAGATATGGGTGGACTCTATGATCCATCCTCCAGATCAAACAACAAATCAGATCCTTCCCTGCCTACCTGAACTAAACCCTCTAAAGGTGGCAGCCTGGGTGGGGGTTTGGCTCTTCTACCACTTACATTACCTCTGAAAACAGCAGAGAAGGAGTCGTAGGATTAACTACAAGTCAAAGGACAGACTCTGGAACTGAAATACGAGGAAGCTAGCTTCTTTCAGGGAGTTTCACTTAGAAATTGAAGGCCCAGAGAGAACCAGGATTTGCCACCCCACATGCCAACCCTCCTCCGCAGGAATGGAACTAGTGTCTGATCAAGACTCATCTACAGCTGGCTACAGCGCCCCCTGCTGCCCACAGTCTAGCATACTACCTAGAGAGTCTACCCTCTGGGGTCAGTCCTCAAATCTTCCATTCTTCCCCTCGCATACCTGAATCTGATGTAAAGAATACCTTTTCCGCCGGGCTTGGTGGTGCACACCTTTAATCTCAGAATTTGGGAGGCAGAGGTAGGAGGATCGCCGTGAGTTCAAGGCCACCCTGAGACTACATATTGAATTCCAGGTCAGCTTGGACTAGAGCGAGACCCTACTTTGAGAAACCAAAATAAATAAATAAATAAATAAATAAATAAATAAATAAATAAATAAATAAAACCAACTTTTTTTAGTTCACTGTTATCAATTCTTTGTTAAAAATTGAACAGGAGGACTGGAGAGATTGCCAAGTGGTTAAGGTGCTCGCCTGCAAAACCTAACCGCCCAAGTTCAATTCCCCAGTATCGACATAAAGCCAGATACACAAAGTGGCACATGCATCTGTAGTTTGTTTGCAGTGGCTAGAGGCCCTGGTGTGCCCATTCTCTCTCTCCTTGCAAATTAAATAAATAAATAAATAAATAAATGGAACAGGACCCAAAACCTGGGTTCATAAACTTGGAGAACCCCTCCTGAAACCCCAAATCCTGCATCAAAACACCTTTACATGGGGTTGTGGGGCACCTCTCTGTGAAGCTCCCAGGCACATGGTACCTACTTGCTCTGGATGGAAGAGATTGTGGTTCTGTTGCTGCTGATCAGTTCTTCTTGATTTGTGACTTGTTCCAGAAGCTTCCTTTTCTCTAGGAGCAGGATGTCATTTTGGGCAATGACCTGGGCCTGGAAAGCCTTGTCCTAGGGATTATCAGAGCAAGAGAAGGAATTACATATGTATGCAAGAGTTTTAGCTTTTTTCCAAACTTTGACAGTAAATATCTCTTGTTTTCTCTTTCTTTCCTGCCACCTGTCTGCTGACATTGCCATTAGTTATAGCTAGATGTCTTACCATGTGCAATCTAGAGATTTTATTTATTTTCACATGAGTGTACATGTGCACGTACACACATATGCCAGGGTCTCTTGCCACTGCAAAGGAATGCCCAACAGACTTCTCATGAATGGCTGGGAAATCAAACCTGGCCTGGCATGCTTTGCAAGCAAGTGCATTTAACCACTGAGTCATTTTTCCCAGCCTGGTAATATAGAGATTTTTGACCTGGAGTCCCATGATAGTGGATGGAATGTCTGAAATAGCATCAATTTTGTTGGTATCCTTGGTATATAGCAGAAGTATTTAAAAAAAAAAAAAAAGCCCAAGCCGGGCGTGGTGGTGCACGCCTTTAATTCCAGCACTCGGGAGGCAGAGGTAGGAGGATCACCATGAGTTCAAGGCCACCCTGAGACTACATAGTGAATTGCAGGTCAGCCTGGAATAGAGCGAGACACTACCTCGAAAAACAAAACAAAACAAAACAAAACAAAAATCTGAAATGGGCAGGAGATTCCAGAAAGAGAAAACCTTACTAGCCTAGTCAGTTGCTCTCCATAATAATATATGTAGTTTGACGATCCTAAAGCCATTCCGCACTTGACTCCATCTGTTTCATTTCCTTCTCACCCATATGCCTGTAAGTCACAAAATCAAAAAAATCAGAAAGAAAAAAAAAAGAAAGGAAGAAAACAAATCATGGGCATTTAGAAAAATGTCTGAAGGTACAAGGTGAAAGCTGGGCATGATGCCATGTACCTGTAATGCCAGCACTTGGGAGGCTGCATTAGGAGGATAAGGAGTTCAAGACTACATGAAACCTGTCTCAAAAAGAAAAGTTAGGGCTGGGGAGACAGCTCAGCCTAACCACCTGAGTTCAATTCCCCAATACCCATGTAAAGCCAGATGCACAAAGTGGTGTGTGCATGCATCTGGAGTTTGTTTGCAGTGGCTAGAGCCCTGGTGCATCTATTTTTGTGGTCTCTCTCTCTCTCTCTCTCTCTCTCTCTCTCTCTCTCTTTCTCTCTCTCTCTGCTGGGGCCTTTAATCCCAGCACTGGGGAGGTAGAGGTAGGGGGATCGCTTTGAGTTTGAGGCCAGCCTGAGACTACAGAGAGAATTCCAGGTCAGCCTGGGCTAGAGTGAGACCCTGCCTAGAAAAACAAAACAAAGCAAACAAAAAAGAATGACATTGTTAGCCCTGGAGCGATGATCGGTAATTGGTAAAATACACTTGCTTGCAAAGCCTGATGGCCTGGGTTTGATTCCTAAGTTCCCATATAAAACCTGATGCACAAAATGGCATATGCATCTGAAGTGGAAAGAGGCCCTAGCATGACCATTTTCTCTCTGCTTCCAATTAAATAATAAACACACACACACACACACACATATATATATATATGTATATATTTATTTATTTATTTTTGGGAGCACCAGGTGAGACTATATTCATTACCTAAATAGCACACTAGACTAGATGCTCACTGGGCCATGGGGCCAGATCAGAGAAGGCATTAAAACACTTCAAAAGAAACCTTACAAACTGCATAGGCTCCCCCTTCCTCTGCAAACTCATATTCCCATGAAGGAGCAAACACTAAATCATGTTGAAAGTGTAAGAGTAAAACCTGAGGCTAAATAGTTATTGGACTTAAGGGTGTGGCAGAAAAGACCCCCATCCTCTCAGGACCAGGTTGGTGAAATGCTTCGGGTATGAGGTCCAAGTACATGAGAAAGAGCAGCTGTGCTGAGGGGGCACAATGCTAAACAGGGTATAGGGCCCAAGAACCAGGTCCAATAATGATGAAGACCAGAGAGGAAGGGGCCAGGCACTCAGTCAGGGCAGGGCCTGTTCCCTTTGGGCAGAGTAGAGGGGACAGTAGATGGAAGCGTCCCCCCATAATAATAAAAATATTTTTAAAAGAATGATATTGATAGATAAAAGATGGAACCAACAAAAAGAGAAACATGGAAAGAAAGAGGAAGGAGATGACAGAAGAGGCGAGGCGAAAGACAGGGCTGTGAAGGGCCATCAGTGACCAGGAGATGAGTGTGTTTCTCTAGTCTAAATGGCTAACCAACCATCAGCATCATGATGCACTTTTTGTGTCTCACCGTTTCAATTTTTTGTTGCAGTTTTCCAGTTTCCTCTTCAAGTTGCTTGATCCTTTGATTTCGCCTTTCTAATTCATGAATTAGATGGTCCTTGATCATCTGAAGCTTGGCTTTGTGGTAGTGGTGTTTGTCATTGTAGTTTCTAGAAGAGTAGATGTGAGTTAGGTACGCCTGAACACAGTTAAAACCCACTAAGCCTCTTGAAGTGATAGAACCTTAACATGCAGCTGGGTGTGGAGGCACAGGTCAGAGGATCGATGTGAGTTCAAGGCCAGCCTAGGAGTACAGAGTACCAGGACAGCCTGAGCTAGAGTGAGACCCTACCTTGAGGGAAAAAAAAAAAGAACCTTGAACCTTAACATACACCTTTCCTGGGCTTTCTCTTGAAATGCCAAGGAAGCCAGAAGTAGATGCTCCTGCCTCACATCTTTCCAGTATGAACCCAGAATAACCCTCAATATAATGGTTGTGGTCAGTCCCATGGACTCAAGCCTCTGGCTTACTTGGTTTGAACTGATGGGAGTGATACAGTTTTAGCATCTGAGTTTTGCCTTTAATCCCAGCACTCACAAGGCAGAGGTAGGAAGATCACCATGAGTTTGAGGCCATTGTGAGACTACATAGTGAATTCCAGGTCAGCCTGGGCTAGAGCGAGACCTACCTTGAAAAAGCATACCAAAAAGCTTTGTCTGGGAAGGTCAGAATGGGGACCAGGGAAATGAAAACAAAACAACAACAAAAAAAATGAACTGAGAGGAGGCTGGGGAGATAGCTCATTCAGCAGTTTCCCTAGAAAGCATGATGACCTGAGGTCAATCCTCAGAACCCAGCTTAAAAAGTTAGGTGGCATGTGTTTGTAATCCCAGTGTTGGAGACATAAAGACAGGGGGATCCCTGGTGCTACTGGCAGCCACTTTAGCCTACTTGGTGAGTTCCAGGCATGTGGGAGACTCTGTCTCAGAAAAGGTAGATGATGCCTGAGAAATGACATCTGAGGTTGTCCACACACACAGCAAGCAACAGAATAGTGAAGCTGAAAATATTTTGTCACTAGTCACATTCTCTCTTTAGAAGGAGCTGAGGAAGAGCTGGGAAGGTTGGCTCTTACATGCGCTTTCTAGACTCAGATTTTAGTTAAGTTCATCTATGTTGGGACCCAGGTATATGAAGCTGGAGTTAGACCTAGTTTTCTAAAGATCACATATAAATTGCATGGAAGGGCTGGGAAGATGCCCCAGTGGTTAAAGGTGCTTGTTTGCAAAACTTGACAGCCCAGGTTCAATTCCTCAGTACCCGTGTAAAACCAGATGCATAAAGTGGCACATGTTTCTGGAGTTTGTTTGCAGTGGCAGGAGGCCCTGGTGTGCCCATTCTCTCTCTCTTAAAGAAATAAATGAATAAATATTTTTTAAAGGCTTTTTTTTTCAGGTCACTAAGTTCTCACAAGCAGCCCATGCAACTTAAAAAAATATATTTTATTTATTCATTTTCAAGTAGAGAGATACAGAGATACAGAGAGAGAGAGAGAGAGAGAGAGAGAGAGAGAGAGAGAGAGAGAGAGAGAGAGAGAGAGAACATCAGGGCCACCACCTTGTGGGTCTGGTAAATGTGGGTCCTGGGGAATTGAACCCCGGGGCCTTAGGCACTAGAAACAAGTGCCTTAACCGCTGAGCCATCTCTCCAGCCCCCAATGAATAAATATTTTTAAAAATTACATGAAAAAATATTGAGCTTCGTCAACTAAAAAAATTCAAAATACAATGGCAAGTTCTGGCTACAAGTGCCCATGAAAATAATGGAATATATTGAGTAAAGGAAGTCAGACACACAAGGTAGATTTCAGGGTGAGTCATTTAGATGAAATTCTGGAAAAGTAACAAATCAGAAATGACAGCTGCATGGTGTAAGGTAGGGGAAGCAGGCGCTGCAGACTAACTGCAAACAGGCAGGAGGAAGGAGAGAACGTTCAGGAATACCAGAAGCGTTCTGTGTCTTGACTGAGATGGCATTTATATGTGTAAACATATTTGCAAAGCTGGGGATGGTGGATCATGCTTATAATCCCAGCATGAATTTGAGGCTAATCTGGGCTACAGAGTGAGTTTCATTGTCAGCCTGGGCTATAGTGAGACCCTGTCTCAAAAAAAAGCCCCTCAATTTAGGGAGTTGAACATTTAAGTTTGATTTGTTTTTGAGGTAGGGTCTCAAGCTAACCCAGGCTGACCTGGAACTCACTCTGCAGTCCCAGGCTGGTCAAACTCACAGTGATGCCTTTACCTGTCTCTCCAGGACTGGGATTAAAGGCATGTGTCACCACACCCAGCTTACATTTAAAGTTTTTGCATTTATTATATGTAAATCATACCCAAATCAAAACCAAGAATGTTCAAGAATTTTTCATCAATATCCCTTCATGAAATAACGGTACTTAGTGAAAATGAAGATGCAGACAAAGCCGGGCGTGGTGGCGCACGCCTTTAATCCCAGCACTCGGGAGGCAGAGGTAGGAGGATTGCTGTGAGTTCAAGGCCACCCTGAGACTACAGTGAATTCCAGGTCAGCCTGGACTAGAGTGAGACCCTACCTCGAAAAACCAAAAAAAAAAAAAAAAAGATGCAGACAAGTTGCTACCCTTACATAATGATGGTAGATGATCGCTGTGAGTTCAAGGCCTGGTGTTCCCAATACATTTAAGATCCCTAGTTTGATTTTGGAATCAAAATATTCAATTATTAGACCATTGAGTAATTCCGAGCTAGATTAGGGTTGTAGAATAACAATTAATTCCAGCAGGCCTAGAGCTAGTCCAAGCTATTTGGTTGCTGTTTTGCTCTTTTCCCTGCTTAGCACTGACAAGGCATGAAATACTGATTAAAATCACGTGGCTTCTTAACCGCAGGCCCAAAGGCCCAAGGAGCATGGCAGTTTGTATCAGCGTGACTGTGTCATTAGGAACAGTGAGAATGATGCTTGTGCCTGTCTCAGGAAGGCCCCAAGAAGGCTTTGCAGGTGACATAGCAGGAATCGGCTTCTAGGATCAGCAGAACATGAAAACAAAATCCCAGCTGAGACTTTTGGGCTCCGTGGTTCTGAGGTGTTCAGTGCACATATGGTGCAGGCTGAGGACAGAATGTATGATGAGGGGAGGGACATGAGCACAGTGAATATGATGTGTGTGGGGAGAACAAATTGCATACTAGCAGCGCTAAATCAATGGTAGGTCCTTCCTCTCTCTCTTGGGAAGAAATCTGGCTCCCTATCTCCCTTGGGCAAGCTGTGTGTCAATGGGACCTTTCAGAAGCGGCTCTGGTATGACAGCTTTTTCCTGGGGTGGCTTAGCAGGGACAAGCCCCTCCATGTCATGTCCTTTCACAGAGATCTGTTTACCTTCTGTGCTCACTAAGCTGCTCCAAAAATCGCCCGTGTTCTTTCCACAGAGCTTCCTTCTCTTGCTGCAGCCCAGACAGCTTCTCTGACAGTTCCTCGTTGTTCTTGGCTTGCTGTAAAACATTGAGAAAAATGACAGTTCTTGTTGCTGGCAAAAAGGTAAACCTGCAGAGCCTTTCTGCCAAACAAGACTGGTGGTTCTCATGGCCTGTAAAATAAGACAAACTTTTGTCACAGCCCTTGAATTCCCATCTCAGACAAAAGATAAGACACTATTGCTGAAGATTCCACAGACTGATATCACACAACACAGAGAGACCCTGCTGAATCCAGAAACGAAATCAGTTCCCAGAAGGGCAGCCTGGGGAATGCCAGAAGGTGTTGCACGAGCTATCAGGGGAACCAGACCAACAATATTCTGTGTTGTTTTTTTTTTTCGAGGTAGGGCCTGACTCTAGCCCAAGCTGACCTGGAATTCACTATGTAGTATTAGGGTGGCCTTGAACTCACAGCGATCCTCCTATCTCTGTCTCCTGAGTGCTGGGATTAAAGGTGCGCACCACCACACCCGGCTTCAGACCAACGATATCCTGACTGAGCAGGAGGCATCTTCAAGTTACACCTACAGATGGCCTGAGAGTGTAGAACGCACTGCTATATGGCACAGACAAGCAAGTCAAGAAGTGCCCATCTGTGCAATAGTGGTGCCCAACCTAGGTAGGTAGTCAACAGCTGGCTAATTGGCTATGAGATCTGCTCAGAGGCAGGGAACCCCTGACTGGTACAGGGACCCAAGGCAACCCTGAATGGGGACCAAGAACTCCATCTCCTTGGGGAATTCCTCACTAACCATAGGTCCTCAGAAAGGCTACACCTGCCAAACGCTCACCAACCTAGCAATATTTGTCTCAATTGACCAATAATAATCTCACTCTTCGCTGGAGACTCTGTATTTTTCAGAAAGCAATGAGAAGCAGGAGAACAAACAACTGAACTCCACCAAAGGGACCTGATTTGACAGGGGACACCCATGCAGGAGACGATCCATGTAGAGCCCTAACACAACCTCTAAGGACATGGGATGACGAGCAAAAGATCTATTCCCACAGCAAGGCAGATAACCTAAGGAAGGTCAATGGAGAGAGGCACCAAGGGTGCCAAAAAATGTCCAAAACACAAATTTAGAGACTCTTACAAACCTAATAACTATGCAAAATTTAAATTCACCCACTATGACTCAGGGAAATTTGTGGAAGAGGGGGCGGAAAGAATGTAAGAGTCATGGGGGAGAATAATGCATAAAAGGGAATGTCATAATGGACTCAATGGCTGTATCTAATAATCTATGATACTGAGCATATTCTTTTTTTTTGTTTTGTTTTTGGTTTTTTGAGGTAGGGTCTCGCTCTAGCCCAGGCTGATCTGGAATTCACTATGTAGTCTCAGGGTGGCCTTGAACTCACAGCAATCCTCCTACCTCTGCCTCCAGAGTGCTGGGATTAAAGGTGTGCACCACCACACCCGGCCTGAGCATATTCTTGTGTTAATATATATAATTTTAAGCCAATAAAAATGATAAATTTAAAAAGACAATTAAAAAAAGACTGGTGGTTCTTCCAACTTCAGGGCTCAGAGTAACTCTCATGGCTCCTACTCTTTATATATATATATATATATATATGTTTATTTATTTGAGACACACAGAGAGAAAGAAGCAGACAGAGAGGGCATGAGTCTGGGTGTGCCAGGGCCTCTTGCCACTGGAGTAAGCAATAAGCACTAATTCGTGCATTTGGCTTTACATGGGTATTGGGGAATTGAACCCGGTCCATCAGGACTCACAAGCAAGTGCCTTTAACCACTGAGCCATCTCTCCAGTCCCTATTCCCTACTCTTGCAGATCTTCTGAAAGCCAGCCCCTGCTCCTCTTGGTTTTTTCACTTCCTTCAGCTTAAAATTTTTTTTTTTATTTATTTGAGAGAGAGAAAGAGGGAAGGAGGCAGAGAGAGAGAAAGGGGAGAGAGAGCGAGAGCGAGAGCGAGCGAGCAAGAGAGAGAGAGAGAG
>PVHP010022451.1:0-28380 GCA_004024765.1 Zapus hudsonius
AAAAAAAAAACTGAAGTTTATCCCATTCAAAAACTGAGCATCAATGTGAGTCCAAAGAGAGAGAAGAATATAATGAATAATTATGGACAAGAAAATTAAAAAGTAAAAATTTTACGTAAGTAAAAGAATAATTATGATCCTTCTGTCAGAGGCCCACTTTAATAGGGATATACCATCAGAATGAAAATAATTCAACATCTGGTTGGCCTTCTGAAATTGAAATTATTCCTAATTCTGTACAACTCAATGCTACCTGCTAAAGGTGGCTGCTCACTGTTTCATAGGAGAGAGAGAGAGAGAGGGAGAGAGAGAGAGAGAGAGAGAGAGAGAGAGAGAGAGAGAGAGAGAACGACAACATGGGGCCTTCACTAGCCCCACTCTCTTCTGTACATCACTCAGCCTATGCATTCAGAAAGCACAAGATTAACCCTTGAGTGAATAAACAAACACTATTTGTATTGGAAAGAAGGACCCACTCTTTCATGGGAATTCAGCATTGAGAATGTGGGCAGGTCTAAGGCCATTCTCACTCTAGATAGACAAGTGTCCCTGAGTTAGGGAGACAGAAACCAGGGGCAGGGTGATGTGTTTTAGTGAGGTGGACACTGGTCTGGTTGGTCCTGTGTATATTCTGGAATAGTCACTGCCTTTTGTGACAGCACCCTGACAGCCATGGCAGAACAGACTGGTTTCATGCACAGGGACAGGAGGAAGGCTGGGAAAGCCTCCTTCCCATCCTCAAGTTTCTGAGAAATCTACCCAGAACTAATTCTAGCATATGGAAGAAAGGAAGTTGCGGGTCAGAAATGACAAGCTTTTCATATTAAGATGAGCACATTCTGGGATCCATACATAGCATGGTAATGTTATTAATAATACTGTATTGTTATTTGAAATTTGCTAAGAGGGAATATTTTAAATGCCCTTACCACCACCCCCCTACACACACTCAGACACACAAATGTTAACTGGGGTTCATGATGGATGTGTTCATTTGTGGTAATCATTCCACAGTATATATGTATGTATGTCAAATTGTTACACTGTGTTCCATGAACACACAGGTTTTACTTGTCTACTGTACCTCTGTGAGGCTGAAAAAAATAGGAACTGAATTGATTCTAACATGCCGGTTTTCACTGTCAGGCAAACAAAAGCAGCATTGGAGTCCAGCAATGTGGTCATGCCACCCTCTCCCCCTCACACGGTTCTGTTCTGGGGCCTCCGTTGTCAATGGTTCCCTTGTTGCCCATCTCAGCCCCCGTGGGGTTACTAGGGGTCTCTCTCCACTCAATGGGCTCACTCTCTGTCATTGTCTCCCAATATCAGTTCATAGTCTCAAGGATATAGACTGTCTCGCAATTAGTCATGATGTCCAGCAGCCCCTGAAACTTATTTGCCACACAGAGTTTATTGGCCTTTGTGATGGGGACAAAGGATGGCTTGTTAGGAGCTGGACACAAAAGGCAAACACAATGTATGGATTTCTGAATCACACGCAGGCGGGGGAGAATGGCAGCCTCGCAAATGGCTGCGCTATTGAGCAGATAGAGGGCCCTTCCCCCAGAGCTCTCTGGCTTCTCCAGACATTTGCCCAACGTGTTCCTCAAGCCTCTCCTGGATGGATGTGACAAGCTGAAGAAGACAGGTAACAGACATCACTGGAACACTCACTTCAGCCCAGAGTATTTCTGTGGGAGGCAGGCAGGGTATGTTTATGGGGTGTGCACTGTGAGTTCTGTTTGGGATTAGTGAAGTGAGTTTGAAGATTTCAGTTCAGTTGAGTACACTTGACTGTGTTCACATGCCTGCCTGTGACAGACCCTGAGTGTATGACTGTGTGAATGTACGAGCATGAATGTTTGTGTGTACAAAGAACACATGTGTCATGGTTTGATCCAGGTGTCCCCCACAAACAAATGAATGTGTTCTGATAGATCTATCCTCAGCTGATGGCAGTTTGGGTTTTACAACCTCGATGAAGCTGTGTTGTTGGGGGTGGGCTTATGGGGTTATAAGCCAGCTCCCCCTTGCTAGTATTTGGCACACCTTCCTGCCACTGTTTGCAGTGCTGTGGCAGAGGTGATGTCCAGCCCTCTGCTCATGCCATCGTTTTCCCTGCCAGGATGGAGTCTCCCCTCGAGTCTGTAAGCCAAATAAACCCATTCCTCTACAAGCCACTTTTGTTTGGGTTCTTTCTGTGCAGCAACTAGAATGCTGACCGCAACAACATGTGTGTCTTGGGCCTGCATGTGGGTGTGAATGCTAATTTATACATGTCTCTAAGTGTATACATACATACAAATACATGTATGCATATGTGTATACAATATACATATATACATATGTATGTGCCTATGTGTATGAGAAAAGTGGGAATGTGTGACTGTGTGCAAGTGTGTGTTGAGAAAATGTATATGTGAGTCTTTGCATGGGTGAGTGGATACATGAGTGTGCTCATGTGTGAATTTATAATGGATCTGTGTGTGACTCTGTGTATATGTGTGAGTGTGCGAGAAAAGGCGCAAGAGGGTATATGTGAAGCTATGGGTTGGGTATGTGTGTATGTGCACCTATACGTATGTGTGATAATGCATATGAAGATATGCATACTTGATTTTTTTGTATATGTGTGTGGATGAGTGTGTGCACGGGATAATGTGCATATGTTTACACACTGTCTGAGAGATTAGCATCAGTTCTGTCACAGGTTGGTTAAACCCTCCAAGAGGAGACGCCAGTTCAATAGCCATCAGTTCGTGGCTCTCATCCCCAGCATGACAACCTGCATATTGTAACCACAGATCCCCACAGGAGCTAGGGGAGGGGGGAAACCACAGAAAGGGTCTGCTGAACAAAGCTGTCCCTGGTGATTGCAGACAGCTCTGATCTCTGATCTGACCAGATGCATCCCTTTCACATATGACAGCCATTTCATCTCCTGAGAGCATCTCCTCAGCTTTCTCTGCAGTTTTCCAGAAACTTCCACTTCAATGTAAGTTCAAAACAAAACTTATAAGCATACCTCTTGTTGAAAAACACAATAATGAAAAGTTTCAGGAACTATTTCCCAGTCTCAAGCTACTTCTGCATTTTATTGATATGTCCGTCAGCCCCATTCAACAATGTTCCCTCCACCCTTCCTTTACTCCTTTCCCCATCTTCCCTCTGATCCCCCCCTTATTGCTCCCTCACTTCTCTCTCTTGCTTCTCCCTCCTTCCTCCTCAATACAAACACAACCAGATGAGCCTGTCTGCCGACAGCCTTGCTGCCTTCCTCGTTTGGCATGCCGGCTACCCACCCCTCGCACACTGGAGTGCTCCTAGCAGCCGCTAATGCTCTAGAAGCTCTTTCTGTGACCTGCCTCGCTTAAGATACATTAAGAAAACATGATGTGGTTTACAAAATGCCATTGCTACGTCTTGATCATAGACATAAGTACTTAGTTTTAGAAATCAGACATGTCTGTAAGCTTAGAGGCTGGGTTTTAACATTGTGAACTATGTTCACAGAACCTCCTGCACATCCGCAGATGCTCGTCTTCCTGTTCCTGCTCAGCCTTCTCTAACTGAAGGCAATTCTTTGTACTTTTAAGTTTCTTAGAGTGGTGGGTGGTTCACGAGATGTGGACTCCTGGCTATCCTTGCTCGAACAGTGAGCAAGTTCGTCCATCCGTCCATGCTTCCACGCAATTATTTCATGAGTATCTACATATGCACTGTGCACTGGGACACTGTACTAGAAATGGGATTGGATTGCAGAAACACTAAGACACAAACCCTTTCCTGTGAAGCATGCTTTCTCCAGGAGAGAAATGGCGATAGCAAATAGAAGATGCTGTCATAGTGTTAAGCCATCTAACTTCTCATCTTAATTCCATACCTAAAGAATTGGGATTGTGGTAGAAATTACTTTAATGTAGGCTTTGCTAAAAACATGCTACATGAGACACCTTAGCATGGATCTGGCCAGGAGAAGGTGTCCAAGAATGCTGGCTATTGTAAATTTTCTACCAAGGCATTCCTTACATGTGTCGACACTTGCAAGTTGAATTTCTTTAGAATAAGAAATAATCTAGGAAATAAAACAAAGTTCCTCTTCCTTCTCCCATGTGTGTATGTGCATAAGCTATGGATGCATGAATGTATACATGTTCATTAAGTGTGTGGGAGCACCTGTATGGGGGTGTGCATACGTGTGTGTGTGTGTGTGTGTGTGTGTGTAAGCCAGGAGTTGATGTCAGATGTCCTCCTCAGTAATTCTTCACCTTATCCTTTTTCAAAAATTACCTATTTGTGTTTGTGCATGTGTGAATAGAATGCCTGTCTGGATTTATGTAGGTAACTGGGGACTTGAACCTGGGCTAACATACTTTCAAACAAGGGCTTTTGTTTACTGAACCATTTTTTTAGGTAGGTCTCTTGCTGAATCTAAAGATTACCAATTCAGCTAGACTAGCTAGCCAGAAATCTCCAGAGACGCCCTGTCTACCTCCCTAACTAACATTGGGATTACAGGTTTGGACCACCACACTCAAAGCTATACATAGGTGCTGGGAATCTGAACTCAGGTCCTCATACTTATGTGGGAAGCATTACCTTGAGTCATCTCACTAGACCCAGATCTCAGTTTTTAATAGCTTAATTGTCCTCCCATTAATTTCATTATAGTTCACTAAATCACTCAAGGGACATTTAGATTAACTTAAATGTATCCATTTCCTTTATTAAGTCTGTGTCCTTGTACTTTCTGTCTTCTGTTTAAAGTTGTCCATCCTTCCCAAAGGCCAGGCTCCCTTAAATTGATTTGATTGTCCACATCCAGGAGATGAGACTAAACATTGTTCATACCAAGTCAAATGAGAATTATTGACCATCTGTTGACAGATGCACGTCTAATATATAAGAACTTACTCTGGTGTGTAGGGAAAGCACTGGGATGAATGTGAAATTAACTTGTCTTCCCGGGTGTGAACAGAGTCTGCCTATAACACCTCAAAAATTGCCTGTGGCCATTTGCCTGTCCATTTCCTTCCCCCAATTTTGAAAATCTTAGTTCAGCCCTTTTGGTCATGAATTCTTAAGGGAACATATATTTATGGTTACTGAGAGGCTCTATAAAATCTTTGTAATTACATATAAAATATAAACAAACTGAAGAGTTCAAATGACTTTTATTGAGGGGCCATGAACAGAATGGGAGGAAGCCTAACCGCAAAAATAATTGCTCAGGCCTGCATCTCCCTGTCCCAGTTATTGGTTCTTTCTCAAACTGAGCTGTTGATGAAAGAGACCCATGAAGTTCCCAAAATGTGACAGACTTTTGTTAAAGCTCTTGAATACCTGCCCCAGGCCTAAGGTAAGCTCCTAATGTTGAAGAAATCATAGAGTCTTCAAACAACACCAAGAGATCCTGCTAGATCCAGAATGATAACCAGCTTCCAGATGGTAGCATGTGTAGCACTGGAAGGTGTTGCATGAGCTGCCAAGGGAAATTGGTCAATGATATTTGAAGAAAGCAGAGACCACTGATATACAGTATGGACAGTTGTCACCAGAATGCTAAACACACTGCGATATGGAAGAGACCAGCAAGTCAAGAAATGCTCATCTGTGCAATAGTGGCACTAAACCTAGGAGGGTAATCAATGGCTTACTGATTGGCTAAGAGATCTGCTTATGACAAAGAACCCTTAACTTGAACTGGAATTCACAGCATAATTCTATGGGCTCCAAAATCTCTGGCTCCTAGGGGAAATGCCCACTACCAGAAAGCTACAGAGAGGCTACACCCATTAGGAGCTAGCCAAAATAGCAATGTTGTCTCATTTAACCTATAATGATCTCACTCTCTGATGGAGATTCTGTTTGTATTTTTCAGAAGGCATTGAGAGAGCTGGGGACAACTCAATTCCACCAACAATTCACTGGGTGAAGGCTGACGTCCTGGCAGGAGACAAACCACCCTTAGCCTTCACACAGGACCTAAATGAAACCTAAGAGAAAGTTATGAGACAAACAGGAGACCAATAACCACAGCAAGTCTGATAACCCATGAAAGGTCAATGGAGACAGACACCAATGATACCCAACACAACCCAGGGCAAAGGTCCAGAGATACTTAAGATCTCAACAATAAAGCAGACCTAAAACTCACCCACCACGACTCAGGGAACTGAGAGAAAGAGGGGGGCAGAAAGATTGTAAGAGCCATGGTGGGGGAGAATATCCAGAGACATTGCCCCCTTCAGCAATAATACACAAGAGGGAAGAAAAAAAAACAAAAAAAATGGCTACCTCTGGTGCAGTTCATAACCCCTATCCTATGGACAGATCCAGTATACGCACTGAGGAAGGACCCCAGTAGGTAGGGGACAGAGAGGAAGAAAATGGGGACACCTTCATAAGATTTGCTCATACAATGTATATACTTATTCATAATAAAGATATTAAATAAAAACAATAGTCATTACAAAGAGGATAATGATCAGCATTTCTGTCCTACAGGAAAATAGTATTAAACAGTTCAGAGAATATGAGCTGAAGATGGATACCCTAAATGTGCAAATAATCAGATAAATAGCTAACAGAAAAAAAAAAAGAACGAAAGAAAAAGAAAGAAAGCTTCTTAAAGGAGCCCGTGGCTCACACCCAACCACTACAAATAATAAGACTCGCCTTGATGACATGTGGATGTAAAGAGTGACACTGAATTGATAGTATTTCTTCCAACAGCTTATGGGAAGTGGCTTGGGCTCAGGATTAAATGGCTTGCTTATTCCTGAATCATGGATGCTTAATTAGTCGCATCAAAGGAAATTAAACACATAGACCGGAAGTTGTTTTCATGACATCATTGAAATTTGTGATACTACAGAAATAGTTCCATGTCTTTCTCATTTCTTATTTACTTCATAAGAATCCAATATTGAGGGTAAAAAAAGTAGATAAATGTCCAAGCCCCTCCAGACAGTCCCAAACTGAATCAAATGCCAGCATTCAATGCTGGCTCTATGGTTCCAACCATAGGGCTTATTTATCCAGGGATATTTTGAGTACTTCCAACTGCTTTGTTTCTCCTGGAAATTGAACCCAGAGGAGATGGGCTTCCTGTTTTCATGGTAACAAGGGGAACTAGTCAGGCCCCACACTTTATCCCAGTCCTGTGTGTTAATCCCAAACACTATTTCTTCCTCCATAATGAGAGTCACCTTCCCTTTAATTAAAATTCCCTAACAAATGTAGACATTTCACTTTTAGCAATCAGTTACTACGTAAATATCTGTCCCTCCTCCACGAAGACCCTAACAGTTGCACTGCTCTCTCTTTCTCTCTCTGTCTCTGTCTTTCTCTCTCTTCCTCTAATTTATTATTTATATACTGCTGCAGATAGACCTCTTTGTGGCAATTAGCATGGGCCTTCCAGTCTCCTCTTGTGGAGCGAGGCTGGAGACGACCATTACTGCTTCGATCACAATTACTATTAATTGGAGAGCTTTCCCTCCTCTATAAAATATGTACTACCCGAAAGTGCGATAAACCGCCCAAGGAATATGACCTGTACATCCAAAGATGTATTGGGAGGGCTCTGGATTTAACAAGTCATTTACCCTGTAATTACGGGAGGTGGGGGGGTCATTTTAATGGGGGAGAGGACATGTTCCCAGCAGCGGGAGCTCAGGCTCCCAGCACCAGTGACTTTCCCATGATAAAATCAACCACAGGCTGACAGCAAATGGCCCAATATGTCTCACTGGTGTTTTTATTTAATTTGATCAGGGGACTATTAGCGGGGATTCCTCAGTTCATCAAATTCCTTCACCTTCTTCAGAAAATTCAGGCTTCCATCAGGTCATCATTTACTCATTTTTCTAAAGCACAGACTTACTGTATCCCAGAAAGTGTCCTTGATTCTATATCTCAGGATAACTCCGGAATATGATAGACCTCCAACCCTGCTCTCTTGTGGAGGTGATGTTGGACAATTACCTTTGGGTCACAGAGAGAAAGGGGCTGTCTTGGGAAGACTGCCAGCCATGGAAGTATAAAGAAATGGACACCCATCTATCTGCAGGACTGAGCTGTGAATTCCTGCAAGAGAGATAGGGATTGAGTGGGGGCGGGGAGGGAGGAACATTTTGCTGAGGAAATAGCATTCCTAAAGGCACATAGGACAGTATTACAGCATATTTATGACCGTCAAAGTCCATTTGCTGGCTGGAGGAGGTGGAGTCAGGTGCTAAACGTATGGCTCACTGGGCTGGTCTTTCAATAAGCCCCCAAACATGGGGACCAAGGCGGTCTAATCCACACAGATGATAAGCACCTGTGCTTTAAGGTTCCAAGGTAGTGGACAAGCTGACCTTTCCCTCAGAATGTTCTGAAGATTTCTCTGTGAAGGAATTCAAGCATCTCCTCTCTGGCCAATATCATGGGCTCCACATGGAGAAATTTGTCACCCCATTTGCCTCGTGGATACTCATGACTTAGCTCACTGTTGGAGGCAGCCACCCAAGGCAGATGCTCACACCAGGATTGGGTCTCCACCATACTAGGGAGGATCTTCAGAAGAGCCAGGGCTGTCTTCTCTTCAGGAGGCTTCATATTCTTAACATGAGGATTCTGAACTTGAACTGAGGTTCAAGTTAACTTTGCCTCTTTCTGACAGTTGAGCTTATGTATCTTCTCTGAGACTCAGTGTCTACATGTGAAGAGTGGAATGTTCATTATGTCTTTATCATTTTGTGAAGCCGAGGTAAGCCTTAGAAATATTTAGAATCCCACCTTCCAATGGCATATCTAAGATGGTAGGAATTGTTATTAGGAGGTTTGGGTCATATTTTCTGCAGTGGAGGTTTTCTCATAACCATTGTAATTACCCCAGTATCATGAAAAATCACATGTGCAGAGCCCACCCCAGAAATGGTGATGTGCAGTGACCAGAGCACAGGCAAGGGTGTGGACAGCAACATTAAAGAGGGCCTATTAACTCATTTTAATCTTATTTTAGCTTTTTGTGACAGAACCTAACTATGTAGACAAGCTGGCTTAGACCTCACAATCCACCTGTCTCAACTTCCCAAGTACTGGGATTGTAGGCACACCCCACAATACCCCTGTCTAAGAACATTTCAAACCAGTGTTTTAGAATATCTTCTTCATGAATAACCCCCTCCCCACACCCACTGCTTTTATTAAGCTGTATTTATTTTAAGCACCTTCTTATATTTTGAATATATTAAATAATTATGTCCCCACCTTCATAAAAGAATTCTGAGGCCAACCTATATGATCTAAAGAACCAAACATGGAACTCCTAGTCACATCAATGCTTAGGCCCTTTGTTTTGAGATGCAAATATTTAACCAGGTTGGGAATTTGTGAGTTTGAACATACCTGTTGGCATTCAGACATTACTGTGACCAGAATTCTTCTGTCTATCCCAAAATGTATGACTAAAGATAATCACCAGTGTGATGCTATGGGAGACTTGAAGAAGTGGCTCAGTTATGATGGTGGAGCCCTTATTAATAGGATTAGTGCCCTTATAAGAGCAACTCCACAGAAATAACCTTTCATCATATGTGGACACCATGATAAGTCACCCTCTGTAAAGTGGGAAGTGAGCCCTTACCAGACACCAAGGAGACTGGAGCTTCAGAACCATGAGAATGAATTTATGTTGTTTATAAGTCATCTAGCTCATGCCATTTTGTCATAGAAGGTTGAATAGTCTAAGATAGACAGGTGTGAGATTTTGTATCAGGCTTCAGAGACATTTACCCTGTCCACCATTGTCAGCCCTCTGGAAAAGCTGAAGTGTCATAAATTGGCTCATTTCCAGACAATAGGTTTCGTATTCCTTCAATAGATGGGTGCCATTGATGATCACTGCATTCCCCTCCCTAGCTATCCTATGAGCCAGCTAGTACCTCAACTTTATACTTGAGCAAATGGCATTCTGAACTTATGTGGGACTTCTCCAGAGCCATCAGCCCATACAGTCTGTGTTAAAATCCAGGATTTCAGAGCAAGAGAGATGGCTCATTAGGTAAGAGAGCTTGCCTCACAGAGAGACTGAGATGAATTCCCAGGACTCACGTAAAAAGCTGGCTATGACCACATGCACCTGGAAGCCCAGTCCTGTGAGGGGAAGGCTGGAGAATTGCTGGGTGCACAGGTAAGCCAGTCTGACAGATAAACCAGTAGCTCCAGGGTCAGTGAGAGGGGTCACAAAAGTAGAAGAGCAATATAAAAGGAGGCACTTGACCTTCTGTGGCCTGCACATACGTGCTCACACTACACATACCCACAGCATATACACACTACACCATACTACTACTACTACTACTACTACTACTACTACTACTACTACCACACACACACACACACACACACACACACACACACATACACTCCAGGATTTGAGGCTGGAGAGGTGGTCAGCAGTTAAGGCGCTTGCCTGCAAAGCCTAATGACTCTGTTTAGATTCCCAGTACCCATGTAAAGCCAGATGCACATAGTGGCACATGTATTTGAAGTTTGCTTGTAGAGGCTAGAGACCCTGGCCATTCTCTCTCTCACTCTCACTCTCTTTCTCTTTCTCTTTCTCTTTCTCTTTCTCTTTCTCTTCCTCTTCCTCTTCCTCTTTCTCTTTCTCTTTTTCTTTCTGTAGTTCTCTCTCCTTCCCTCCCTCCCTTCCCTCCTTCTCTCTTTCTACTTGCAAATAATAAATAATGTTTTTTTTTCATCCAGGACTTCCTACTCCTCTGTCCAAACCTAGAATCACTACACCACATCTAATTACATTTTCTGAAGTGGTCACAACATGGGTGGAAAGAGGACCTGGATCACAGAATGCGGACTTCTCATAAAACATCTCCCTGCTGAAATCACTGCTGTATATTCTCAGACCCCTGGTAAGGTAAGGGTAAGGATGGAATAGAATTCTCTAAATCATAGGTAAAGCCCAGCATCTTAACATGAACTCCTTCTCACACATGTGAAGTTTGACGGGTGCTGCATGCCTTCTCCCCACTTTGTTGCTATGCCACATGAAACACACCTTCTCAGGTCCCTGTCACAGAGGAGGTTGTGATGGAGCTTGTCAAGGATCAAGTCTAGCTGCAGGCTGCTGCTAGCAACTTAACCAGAAGGAACCCAGGGAACAGTCCTACTTGTGTGTGCTCAGGTAGAGGAAAAAGTAGCTTGCACACACAAGGGTTAGACTCAAATCTAGTATCCTTTGATCTCTCTATCAAACTTGATCGCCAGTGTTCCCAAATGGATGGAAACTAGAATAGCACCATCTCAGCTTTCTCCTCAATCATAACAAAGTATCACCCACTGGGTAGCTTTAAGCAACAGACATTCAGAATCTCTTTTGTAGTCCTGAAAGCCTGAATTTGTAAATCATGATATTAAACAGGGCCAGACTCCCCAATCTTTCCTGGGTTCCTCAGATTCTGGTGGTGACCACATGTCTTGGTGTTCCGTGGGTGCCAGATTCATGGGTCTAACTGGAGTCTGCATGGCCACACAGCTGTTTATTATCATCTTCCCTTGGCATGTGTCTGTCCAAAGCCCATCTTTTTATGAGTCATAGGTCATATCAGAATAGCATACACCCTTATGATCTCAATTTGATTACCTATGCAATGACTTTTGTCTCCATTGTGTGGGGCTGAAGGTTAGACTTCAGTGTGTCTTCTTATAGGAGCCGTAATTTAACCTTCAGTGTCCACTTTGTTAAGACTGTCACTCGTGGGTTTTGAGGCATTTTAGTTGTTACTGGGTACAATTTTAATGTTATGATTATTCTCAATTGTGTGTGCATGTTCATGTGAACATGTGTGTTCACATGTGCTTGGGTGTACTTTTGTGCATGTGGAGGCCAGAGTACAACGTCAAGTGTCATTCCTCAGGTGTGGTGCACTTTTTTGTGACAGGGTCTCTCATTGGCTTAGAGCTCATATAATTAGACTAGACTGGCTGGCTAGGGAGCCCCAGGGATCCAACTGTCTCTCCCTCCTTTCCTCCTCAGTGTTAGGATACAGTGTGTACCACTACACACCGTTTCTTTAGTCTCTAAAAATTATTACTAACTAGGCATGGTGCCATGCACCTTTAATCCCAACACTTGGGAGGCTGAGGTAGGATGATCTCTATGAGTTTGAGACCAGCCTGAAGCTACAGAATGAGTTCCAGGTCAGCCTGAGCTCAAGGGAGATCTTGCCTCAATAAAACCAAAACCCAAACCAAACACAGTATGATTTGTGTGGTGGGGCACTCACATACAAAGGTGCCTGTGTGAGGTCTGAGGACAATCTTGGGGTATTGGGCTTCTCCTTCTTTATTTGAGATAGGGTTTCTCTTACTGGTGTTTGTTTGTTTGTTTGTTTCCCAAGAGCCTCAGGATTCTCTTGATTCTACTTCCTATTGCCATAAGCGTGCTGGGATTGCAGACACTTTTGCCACTTTATTTATCTGGGTGCTGGGGATATGTACTGTGGGCAGTAGGCATGCAGACAAGTGTCTTTAACTGCTGAGCCATCTCCCCAGGCCTGCATGGGCTTTTATTTAAAATCATGGGTTATGGAGATCAAACTCAAGTCCTCACGCTTGTAAGTCTGTGCTATCTACATAGACTCTGAGTATAATTTTATAAATATCACAGTCATAGTGAAGTGATGGGAAGATAACTTTGTGTGTGTGCATAGTATTCAGGATGAATGCCTTCATTTCACCTCTGCTCACCACACTTCCACTGAAGCCCAGCATCTTTGTCCAACTCTCCGGTCATTAGATAAAAGGACTGGAAGGAACCTGGGGTACAGCTGAAGGATGGAGACATAAACACTTAGAAATGCATACATCCTGGCTGCTTTCCCTCGAGATTTTCTATAATGAAAAAGCATCGTTTCAGCATTTTAATTCAATAGCTTTCTTTGCCATAGTATTTTCCATACCTGGCACTCATATCTTGCTTCTGGCCCTCTCTTCTCTTAATTGATTCCTCCATAATGGGTGTTCATTTCATATTGTTCTGTGGTCTGCCAAAGTCTATGAGTGGAAAATTTTATTGGATATTTTTGCCATCATATTTGGATTCTCTGGATTCTCGGGCCTCCTTCTATCACTTGCTGAGTGGCCTCAGGCATGTCGCCAGCCTGAGTTCAGACTCTTCCTGGGTAAACAATAAGGCTTTTCATGGCTCCAGACCCACGGCAAACATTTGAAAACTTGTTTTAGATTGCTTGGGAGGTTTTGCACTTTCAATACGGAGAGGGACTTTTAATTCAGAGAGGGGCTTTTAATTCAGAGAGGGACTTTGCAAAAACAAGATGCTTTTCCATAAACTCAACAAGATCTCTCTAGGAGGTACAAGAGGGAGAAACAAAGCTATGTAGTGGAAATCTGTTTACTGACATCGTGGAGGGCATTGTCAGTCACCTTGGATTTACAATCTGAACAAAATAAAACAATATGAAACGAGATCAAGGGAAGTATCACAGGGGTCCCAAGAGCCTAGGGTTCACTTTCTGAAGATAAAGACAAGGTGGAAAAAAAAGCTTCCAGGTTTCTCTCCCCTGTGCCGGGAATTCGGGAATGTGGCAGAAATGGAGGGAGAGCTTGTTTCCCTCTTTGAACTGTCAGCCCTTTTGTCTTTAGGAAGCAAACAGCAGCTCCTCTATGTTTTCAGCAGCTTCCAGGGCAGGCTCACTTTTAACATGATCTAACAGGTCACTCTGTAGTCCTATCTCTGACCTGGAGAGTTCCCATCCCAGGGGACATGGACCATGGCTGATAACATGAAATGCCTTTTGAAACTCTCCTCTGGAGCATTGAGCTGCCCCTGACCATATCATTTGCATATACCATCAGGCTTCTTCACCCATACCCACGAATGCCACTGGGCTCTGAAGTCTGGGATGCACCATCTGAGTGCTACCCAGCTTAAGCAGACCTTACAAATTGCTGCCTGCAAAGTGACTATGCCAAGAGTCTGAGGTGAAAATGACACAGTGCGTTCTCATCTAAATTTGCCATGAAGAGAAAGGCTTCACGATGTAAGTTTGCCTCCTATAGACTGTGTTCTCTCTGCAGTTGTGTTTGGGCAAAGCCAGGATCTCCACTCAACCTAATGCAGACTTGGCTCAATGTGCTCTGGTTTTGAAGTGGATGAGGAGGGAAAATGACCAAGGGGGGAGGGTGCTTGCCACCTGGTGGAGCCTATCGCCATATCATTATTGACTCCTTTAAGATTCTGGTGTTTTCCCCAAGGTGAGAAGGACACATGCACAGACATTCTAAGGTGCACAGGTGACATGAGGTACACTCTAACACACCTCTACCTAGATGCGCACAAGAACATATCACTACCAGCTCTAGTTTTGCATCACACATGTGTGCACAGAAACACAGGTATGTGGATCCTCACACATGTGCAGCAACATGAGACATCATTTTGAGGAGTATGTACGGGCTCTGAGGTAAGCCCCCTAGGGTTCCATGTTCCAATGCTGACACTTCTAAATCGTATGACCTTCTGAAAGTCACTTCACTCTATGAAATGACAATGACCATCCTTGGCCTCTGTGTGTGTGCCAGACCATTACAAGGCTACCTTGGGGGCTGAACTAAAGATTCAGCAGTAGGGGCTGGGGAAATGGCTAAGTGGATAAAATCCTTCCCATGCAAGCATGAGGTTTGGAGTTCAGCTCTCAGAACCCACGTGAATGCCAGGTGGTTATGACATCCTGCCTGTCATCCCAGGGCTAGAGAGGGGGAGACCTGAGGTCCCTGTGGCAAGATGATTAGCTAGACTAGCTGGATAGATGAGGCCCAGATTCAGTAACTTCTCTTATAATCCCATGGCTCCTGCTAAAGGAAGTGACTTCTCTTATACTCTCTCTATACATGCACACTCAGGGAAAGAAGTGGAGAGACAATTAGGAGCACAAAGAACCCACAATGTTCTCTAGCAGAGCACACTCGGGAAGGGAGGGAGAGTTGACGGTGATCTATAAAGTTGTACCCTGGGAGTTCTGGGCCCAAGAGAAAGGACATATTAATCAGCGAGGGCCTGGAAGACAGGGGTGTTTGTCCAAAAGAGTGAGTTGGGTTTGACAGCATGGAAACTCCAAGGACTGAGGTATAGGAGGTGTCCTTGGCCTAAGGAACACCGCGTGCAGAGTGCAGGGCACAGAGCCAGTTCAGGAGGAGCTTGTTGGGTGTGGATGCTGTTCAGGGGTGGCACACACAGGCAGCTCATCATGAAACTGGGAAGCCAGCAAGGGAATTTTTCCTTGCTCTTCCTGCAATTGTGTTAGTGGGAACACCCACAGGGACACCCAGAGGGACACCCAGAGGGTTCCCAGCACCAGCAGAAAGTAGCACAGAGAATGCCTCTACCATGACCCAGCCAGGTCCATGGGTCCTGCCTTTCAGAAGCATTGTTTATGTCCTCCTTCTGTGACCTTTGTAGACATTCATGTCTATGCACCTTGGTTCACCAGCGGATGGTCATTGTGACCAACAATCCTCCTGCACCAAGGGAGCACCGGGTACACCAGAGGAGCATGTACTCTGACGAATGTCAGGGTATTTTCAAACAACCAAGAGCTCCAGTGGAGAACAATGTACAGAATCTGGTCATTGCAACATTCAGAAGAGCCTGAGCCCTTTCTGAATGTCGGGAGTCTTCTGGTCCTTCTCTCCTGAATGGTGGCTTCCCCCGAAGGACAGAGCCTGCTCCCAGGACAACTGGGGGCGGCTCAGGAACCTGCCTTCCTCCCATCATGAGCAAGAGGACAGACCTTCTCCTATAATGGTCGCCTTCACACTTGTGAATTCAAATAACGCAGTTACATAATATGGCTTTTGTGATGGCCTATTGTTCAGTCAGCCCTCTCAGCTTTGTCCCTTCTTCCTTCCGTTCTCCAGACCCCAAGGGACTCCACAGCACTCTGCATTCTTGGTTTCTCTCCTGAAGGATCCAATTCTTAGTTTTAAATATTCCCATTTCCTCCTTTGCATGGGTCTTTATGCTTCTAGCTTCCTAAAATTAAGGCTAGTGACAAGGACTTTCTTTCTATCCCTGGAATAACACAATATTCAGGGTAAATGGAGCTGAGTTGTTAGAGCTGGTTGTCAAATTGCCAGAAACTGCAGCCTGGCTAGGAAGGGATCCTCCTGTTTTCCCTGCATAGTGGGCATTATGTCATATTGCATACAGCTATAATTTTAAAATCCAACTACTATTATGTACCAATGTGCTGTTTACACATCTCACTCTTTCAAAAATATAATTTAAGAGGCTGGGGAGAAGGAGCAGCAGGTAATAGTGCTTACTTGCAAATCCTGATGGCCTAGGGTTCAAATCCCCAGTACCCATCAGACATGCAAGTGTTGCACACTTCTGGAGTTTGCAGTGGAAAGAGGTCGTGGTATGCTAATACTCTCTTTCTTGCTCTTACACACAAATAAATAAATTAATATTATTTATTATATAGTATGATTATATATTATAATATTCATAATCATATATTATAATTAATATTCATATATAATATAATATATCATTAATATATATTATATTACATATAATATAATATATTATAATACTCATAATTATATAATATATCATACACAATTATAATATTCATAATCATATAAGTAATATGCATATATTATATAATATATAATTAATATATTACATATAGTATATAATATATATTATAATAATCATAACTATATAATATATTATACATAATTACATATTATAACATATAATTATATAATATAATTATATAATGTATATTATAATATACAGAATTATATATAATCATATTAATAATTATATATATAATTTTATATATAATTATATTATAATATATATATAAGTGTGTGAGTGAGAGAGAGGTAACTCAGTCAGTAAAGTGCTTCCCTCCCAAGCATGAGGATCTAAGTCCCCAGAACCTGTGTGAAAACACCAGGTGTAATGGTGTGCACCTGTAATCCCAGAGCTGGAGGTGTAATGTCAGAGGACCCCTGGGGCTCTCTGGACAGCCAGCCTAACATTAAGCTGGCAGCTTATGAAGTGCCTTCCAGCACTGCACTAACTGACATCTAGGGGCTGGTTAACATTCTGGACCTCGCAGGGTCTCTCGGTGCTGATAGATGGCTTTCTGTGGTTTCTTCAGCAACAGGATAGTACCATAAGCCTGGGGTGGGCATTCAAGAGCTTTGACAGAATCCTGCATTCTTATCTGAAGAATGAAAATGAAATTTTTAACCAGACATAGTAGACTACAAATGTAATATGAATAATATGTACTCAATTAAAACAAGAGCTTAAAGATTATAGATTTCTACCTATGGCAACTTGACAAGGCTTGAAATGGACAACTATAAGAAGGCTGTTGTTAAAGTCTGGCTGTATCTACCTAAAGACTGTTGCATCAATACTTTGAATGGACTCAACCATCCTGCTATTCACATGACCTCAGAGAGAAACCCCCAGCCTGAGTCAGTAAGTTGGATGACTAAGCTATTAGGGTGGTGGTTCCAGTGTATGCAGGAGCACCACAGGCTGAACCCCAAGTCTCTTCTGGTTTTCTGGCAGAGCCTGAAGTTTCAAATCCAATCCTGCATCCCAGGGTCTGGGCTGAGAATCGTCTACCAGGTTGCAAGATCCAGGATGTATGCTGATATGACCTGATGCAAAACGTGGCCAGAGTTTCAAAACCCAGGAGATTTGCTAAGGTGATGATGTTTTATCTCCTTCTTCCTGGAACTTATTCGTTCATTAAACCACTCAAGTAAAGATCATGGAAAGATAACACTGGCAGCTCGCTATGTGCTGGGCTATGAAGCAACTGCTTTATGAGTATTATATAATTTAATCCTCCCAACAACCCTGCTATTATTCTAATTTTATGGATGAAGACACTGAGGTCCAGAGAGATTGATATTAAAAATATGTGGAGCTAAACAACTGGTGTTGGACTTTGAATCTAGGAAGGCTGAACCCACGTTATCCATGGACGCAGCAAGTTCCAACTTCATCTAGTGGAGGACCTGTTGGTCACCTTCCGTGTTTGCTTGTTTAAAAGCAAGGTGAAACAATGCTTTGATTTCACACAAAAAGTGCAAAAATACAACCATAAAAACTATCTTGTAATATATTTCTGGATGGAGATTGTATTTGTTTGTACATACAATGTAATAAACTACCACAAACTCAGTGACTTGAAAGAACACACGGTTACTTATTCATACGAGAGAGAGAGAAAGAGAGAGAGAGAGAGAGAGAGAGAGAGAGAGAGAGAGAGAGAGAGAGAGAGAGAGAGAGAGAGAGAGAGAGAACACCAGGGCCTCCAGCCACTGCAAACGCAGGCACTGGAGAATTGAACTCAGGTCCTTCTGCTTTACAGGTAAGTGCCATAACTGCTGAGCCATTTCTCCACTCAGAACACAGGGTGACTATCTCCTAGTTGTCTGGGTCAGAAGACTAGAGTGTTTGGTCAGGTTCTCTTCTTGGATATTTACAAAGTCAAAGTCAGGGATCTGCCAACAGGGATCTTATCTGAAGGTTCTAGTGAAGGATCTACTTCCAAGTTCATCCTAGTGTTGGCTGAATCCAACTCCTTGCTGTTGAAGGATGAAGTATCAGCTTCCTTCTGGAAGTCAGATGTGGCTACTCTCAGCTTCAAAAGGTCCCTTTGGCTCTCACATGGCATCGTCCACCTTCAAAGCCAACAACAGCCCACCAACTCTCTGTACTGTAAGCTCACTGATGTCCCTGCTGCCACCAACATGTGAAGACACTCTGCTTTTATGGGGTTTAACGATTGTGTCCCAACCATCTGCATGATCTCCACAAGCTAAAGTCACCTGACTTGTGAATTTAATAACATCTGTACTTACATTAAGGTTTTGTTAAGTAAGCATGGAATGGGAAGCTTGTGGGGCAATAATAATAATAATAATAATAATAATAATAATATCATTATTATATTTATCCCAGAGATAAGCGTGTAAAGTGCTCTTTGCACAAATATGAAGAACTGGGTTTGGATTCCCAGCACTCACCTAAAAGCTGAAAGATGGACATAGCAGCAAAGACCTGTAATCCCAGGCTGCAGAGCAGCAATGAGAGGGTCTATCGGGCTTGCTAGCTGGCTATTCTATCTGAATGCATACCTCCAGGTTTGGCAAGTGACCCCCATCTTAAAAATATAAATCATAATCTTAAAAATAAGGTGGAAACACTCTCCAATGTTCAAGGACCGTTGCAAAAGAGGTTGCAGAAAGAACATAAAAGCCAACAGAAGGAGAGAAGCACGTTCAAACCAGACACAGACTGATGGTGACTGTGGCATTTGTGACCTCACAGTGGCTGATACTAACCTACACAAGACCTGCATAATGGGAAGGAACAAAAATAATGACATCAAAATAAAATAAAGACTAGGATATGATACCTTCCAGTGAGTTGTTCGCCAGGGAGTTTCCTGAGGTCCCCAAAACATTACAGGCCATTGCCAAGACTCTTGGCTGCCCACTAGAATGGGATGGTAAGACCCTATTGCTGAAGACCACATACACTTGGGCTGCAGGTCACTGAGAAATCAAGCTGGAGCCGAGCTGGAATCTTCCTCCCTGTTAACCAGCTGACAGAAAGCTGGAAAAAGCTATGGCTGCATGCAGCCCTGAGGGAGAGAGAAGTCATCAACGGTGGTGAACAGCAGTGGACCTTACAAGCTTTAAGACTGGCCAGCCAGGCCAAATGGGCCAATTAGGGCAATAGTGGCATGTCTATTCTGGGGGAAACTAATTGCTATCTAATTGGACTGGAGGCCAGCTCCACAGGAGGAATGCATGCCTGGTACTGAAGACCTATATAGACCTCAAAAGCCTGTGGTGGGGGAGGTCATGAGCCCTAGGGGAGTAACACCAGATGTTGCCTGGCTAAATGCATATGTTATACCCATGAAAGTGCCTAATAAGCACTTTTTAAAAAAGAAAATGAGCGTCCCCTTACAATAATGCTACTCTCAATTTTGGCTAGAGAAGCTTCTCTTTTTCAGATGGCAGTGATCACTGGGATAACTCAAAAGGCACCATAATGCTGAGAAGAAATGACAGTGGAGTGTTCAGCACTGGGACATCTTTATCACACCTACCGAGGCTCAGGGTCTATTGCGGAAGAGGTGGTGGAAAGATTGTAAGAGCCAAAGGAAGGATAGGACTGCTTACAACGCAATTTCCAGACACAAAATGGCCTTGATATTCATGACTTCACAGTGCCTGATAATACCTACACACAATGGGAAGAAAAGATGATGACACTGAAACAAAACAGAGACTAATTGAGAGGGGGAAGAAATATGGGGGAGGGTGGGGGAGGGAATCATAATGGTTTATTGTCTATAATTATGAAAGCTATCAATAAAAACTTAAAAAACACACAAAGAAGGATTCAGTACAGGGGTGTTTGGGAGAGGGAAGGGAGGGGCTGGGAATTGTGATCATGATCATGGTATATTGTCTATATGTAAGGAGGTTGTCAATAAAATGTTTAAAAAATAAGGTGGAGACTTATTGAGTAAGACAACTGTTTTCAACCTGCTGTCTCCACACACATGCACCCACACCCATGTGTGTGCATGCACACACAAATACACACACACATGCACACACGAGAGAAATGTTTCCTAATTTTTCTTTCCTTTTGCTTCTTTCTCCTGTAGAATCTCCAAATCTCTAAGTTTCTCTTTAAGTGTTCATGAAGCCATTGTTGCTATTTTTCTCTGCTCTTTTTAGCAATGAAAGTTCATTTCTTAAAGTTAATTTTCATGTGACTCAGCAGGCCAGCCTCACCTGAAAGGAGGAATCAGAGCTTGAAACATAAAGTTGAATTTCCTCCTTCACCTGCCCTTGTCTTTCAGTCTTTCAGTCCTGAGGCTAAGCTGCCTTCTGTGTCTTTATTTTATCTCCTGCATTTTCTGTTTTCCCCTTTGATCCTGTTGGTAGCTTTTAAGTTTGATTTATGATGATACTGAGCAAAGACCTCATCTTGGGTTGACCTATTATTACACAGACCAGAGTGTTTAGAAAGTGTCCCATGGACCATCAACCTCTGAGTCATGCTGGGTTTGAAGTTGCTGATACAGACCAAAATGGTGAAGAGATAAGGTCCAGTAACGAAACCGAAAGGTCCTGCCAATACCAGGATGAAATGAGGCTCATTGTGTTTAGTAATTCAGTAATATCAGTGATCCCTAACCACACCCACTTGGCACTTTCTTCTTTGGTAACAGACCCATTGGTGACCAAGGAGCAAATCCAATCAAGGAGGGTTATCACAGAAGCTCCTTAGACTTTTTGGAGCAGGACCCTGGAGGGAATCCACTGAGCTTCTCCTTCACAATGACCTTTCCTGAATCCTCCATGGCACAACCATTGCTCTTGTCATTGATAGCAGACAGGCGAGCCCAGTGCCTCCACTGGCTGTGTTTGCTGTCCGTCTGTCCAGTTCTCCATCCTGGCTATTCTTCACCTGATTGCTAAAACTAGAAGCTCAGTTCTATTCACAGGACTACAGTGAGGCCGCCATTGCTACCACCAGACATGGGGAGTTCACAGGAGGACTCACCCCACCTCCAATCCTGAGTCCTGAAAAAGTGCTCAAAGTTTAAGAAAGTTTTGTGCTTGGTACCCCTGAAACCCAAAACTCTGTACTCCTGAAATAAAACTAGGCCTAACGCTCCACTTCTCAAGTTCCTGGGGTTGTGTTGGTCATATTGATCACTTAGATGTATAACTAAAACACCGAAGCTGGGGAGATGGCATTGCCTGACTAAAGTGAGGACCTGAGCCTGATCCCCAGAAGCCACGTTAAGCTGGATCGGGTGGAGTGTGCCTGTAATTCCAGTGCTGAGCAGGTGGAGTCAGGAGAATCCCTAGCAGGACGGGCTTTCCAGTCCAGCCAAATCAGTACTCTCCAGATTCCCTGGGAGACCCGGCCTCAAAAGGGAAGGAGAAGAGTGATGAGGAAGGCACTGAGGTTGACCTCTGGCCTCCACATATATTCACACACATGTTTAAGTATACCTGTACACACATGCTTGCCCACCCTCATGTGAGCATGCACACACACACACTCATGCACACCACATATATACAAAATATGCAAAATTAGCCCACCAAGTTAACATACTTCATAAGGCCCACCATAGTGGTATAGGACTTTGTTACAAAGGTGCATGAGGAGTTCAGATTCTCAAGCCTCCTAGATAAGAACATGCCTTTGTTGGGTGCCTGAGTGATGTCATGTGTGTAGCAGAACTTAGAAATCGCTGAGCAGGATATAAGTGAAGCATCCCCATTTCTGAGCAACATACCTCCTCTGTTATATATTCCCAGCAGACAGAGAGACATGGTCTGACTGGAAAAGGCTAGGCACTGATCTGAGGTGCACTGGGCACTCCAAGGGGCCTTCCTGAAACCACTATTCTCTTCATTTACATCTGAGGAAATGGACTCATAAAGGGTAAGAGATGGCCTTACAGCCAACTGAGAGAGTCCCAGGGTCAGGTGGAGTAGCAGTGACTTACTTGGTGCTGTAACAAAATACTTTACAAAGGCAACTTAAGGAAGCAAGGGTTTACTTTGGCTCACAGGTTGAAGGTGCAGCCCATCACAGAAGGGAGGTCATGGTGGCATGAGTGTGAGAAGGCTGATCACATTGTATCCTTCATCAGGAAGCAGAGATGTGGATGCTGGCACTCACTTTGTCCTTTTGTTCAATATAAACCCAGCCATGGAATGCTATCAACCAGTCAGGGTAGATCTCCCCCTGGGGTTAAAGCTCTGGAAATATTCTCACAGTCTTGTCCAGAGGACCATCTCCTAGATGACTCTAAATCTGGTCAAGTTGACAATGAAGGTTATGCTTCACAGGTGGCTTGGCTTGTGACTGAATACCATTTGCTGGACAAAACAAAGGGACACATTTCATCTAGGCAGGTAGAGGAGACAGCCTCCACCAGCTTCAGCGATATCACCGTTAATCCTAGAGCGGACAGTGGAGTTTCTTCAGCTGTGGAAGCCCATAGGTCTGGTGGTCCCATGAGCAGGAGGAATTTTAAATTGACCCCTCACTATTCACAGATACGTCTGGATGTCCATGACAGTAGATGAGCTAAGGTAGGGTCTGCTTTGAGCAAGAAATAGAATGAAAAGCTTTGAGTGTATTCTGAGAGGCAGTCAGTGGAGGTCTGAATGACCGTGGTCAACAGTGAGATGGTAACCCGGAATATCCATGTCAATAATGGGTTGTACTTGTTGAATGAGTCCTCCCTTCTCTTCTCAACGTCACAATCTACCTTTTCTTTCTGCTGGGATGTCGATATTGGAGGGAAGACATACATTTTAGAGAAGAAATGAGTAGCATGTATCATTGGATCTCTAAGACCAGGACTGATGTAGACTTCTTGGTAATTTGAGAGCTTTCTCTATTTGCACATTCCTCCGAGAAATGCCAGATTATTCACATTTTTTTCTGAAATGTCTCTTAGGCTTCTTAATGTCTTTCACTTCCAGAACTTTATTTAAAACCTGTTTTTCTTTTCCATTGAGTTTTTTTGTTATTATTGCTGCTCCCTGGATTTCCCAAAGAATAAGAGAAAACAAGAATAAATTCCACTTTTCAGACAAAAATCTAAAGTTTCCACCAACACAGATGGTCTGACTTAAGGAAAAAAATTATAGCCACCTCCTTGAAAAATACATTTAAGGTTTTCCTACAGGGAGCAGAAGAAAAGAGGATCGTAGATCACAACATAGACCGAAGTTTCAAATGAACTATCCATTCAGGTTCAGGACAATATTGAAATGATCACAGTTCCTGTGGGTTTAGGGCAGAAATACCCTGGGGCTACAGCAAATGAAGTGAGAGCATAGAGGCTCCAGGAAGACCCCCACACACATACTTCTCTTCACCAAGGAAGGGGTGAGCACTGAGTTAAAATGGAAGGTTATGGTTTGGGGTCGATCGTCCCCTTTTGTCATGGAAGATGGGTGGCAGCCATACTGGGATTAATTTTCTATGACTTAGAAAAGAATTGTGTTGGCTAATCTTGTCAACTTGATGGGATTTAGAATCACCATGGAAACAAACCAATCACCATGGAAATGAGGTGACTCTAGTTGTGGGAGTTACCATTCAATGGCCCGGGGTCCTGAGAAACCATTCATCATGCTCTGCATCCTGACTGAAAATGCAATTAGACCAGCTGCCTCTCCTACCTGCCACCATGCCTCCCACCATGATGAACTGTACACTACCCTGGAGCTCTAAGCTGGAATAAACCCTTCCTCCCTTAAGCTGGTTCTTGCTAGGCATTTAGCCCCATTGGTGAGAAAAGTAACTAATATAGGAAGCTTCTTTTCACTCTTCAAACTAAATGAAAAAGATGGCTGACCATCTCCCCTGCCTCGTCCCCTCCACTTCTCCATGTACCCCTGTGATGCTTCTTCACACTATGATCATCTCCTTGGAGTTTGACCAAAGTGTTCCCAATTCTGACACCTCCCACCTCCACCTCTTCCAACCACCAGAACTTTCCTCCACCTGTTGGCCCACTGTTGGCCTTTCCATGATTCCTAACTCATGCTTGTCTTGCAATAAGTGAGATGGGAATTGGATCCTTCCTCTGTCATCAGAGCTTGTTATTCATTTGGGGCCAACACAGTTATCATGGGGCTCAGCACATTGGTCCAAAGCTGCAGGGGAAACACACCACTCTGAGTTTCAGTTTGAACATTCAGTCTTCCCAGATTTCTTTTTGTCCTTTCATCTTAGCATTGATTCAAACTCCACAAGGATCTGAAGGAAAGCAGATCTGATTTCAATGCAATATATACCAGCATTCTGGCATTAGACTGGACAATGTTATATTCCAGTGCCACCATTCATGCAAAATGAAAAATAAAATTGAAATGTTGCTATAGCTTGAATCATGAATGTCTCCCAAAGCCCTCTCATTCTTTCTCTCTTGTTCTCTCTCTCTCTCTCTCTCTCTCTCTCTCTCTCTCTTTCTCTCTCTCTCTCTCTCTCTCTCTCTCTCCTCCTTGGCTCAAGATGCAAATGGATGGCTTACCTATGAGCTCCCGGTATTTAGTAACCTGCTGATGGCCCAAAGCAATGAACTACCTAATCTTGAATTGGAACCTCCAGAACCATGAGCAAAGAAAATTTTTTAATAAGTTAATGGTCTCATGTATTTCATTATGGTGATGGAAACTGACTAACACAGAGTCAACTTCACTTAGATATTGTTGAGAAATAAATGAAGTGGTGTTGTGGTATCTACACAGAAATGCGGAAAGCTCCTACTCTAACTGGATGGTCCATCACTTAGTTGTTTGTACTCTTTTTTTTCCACACATCAGACCTATTCAAATTCGAATTTTTTCTAATTTGAATTCATGCCACATGTAAGGTCTGCTTTATACACATCAGAAATGGTGACCATAGTTGGGATCGGATCAACCTGCCTCTCTCAGAGCAAGCCATGTCTCACAGCCCCTCCTGTGCAGCTGTCCCCATGTTCTAATCCAAGTCTTCTTAAACTTTTTTCACTTAAAACCACATTTTGCCTGAGAAATTTTCACAAGACTCCAGCTACATAGGTATATAAAATTTATAGACACCAGGGCTAAAGATATGGCTCAGCAGTTAAGGCACTTGCTTGCAAAGCAACCCAGATTCAATTCCCCAGTCTTATGAAAAAAAGCCAGATGCACAAAGTGCTGTATGCATCTGCAGCTGGAGTTCATTTTCAGTGGGTAGATGCCCTGGTGCACCCATTCTCTCTCTCTCTCTCTCTCTCTCTCTCTCTCTCTCTCTCTCTCTCTCTCTCTCTCTCTCTCTCTCTGCTTGCAAATAACATATTTTTTTAAAAGTTTTAAAAATTGAAGACAATAACATTTATGACATTTACTGCCAATAAATTATAAAGAGATTTATTTTAAAGCAATTTGTATATATATTTTACCACTTATTAAAGATGAAAGCAAATTGGCACACTAATGTTGCCTAAACATCAGCAGGTGATGAATCTCAGAGGGACCATGGCCACAGGCGCAAGGCTCTAGGTTCAGTCCTCAGCACCATCAAGGAGAAAGGCCTCAGTCTAGTTCAAGTCATGCAGCATTTCAACATCTTTCACATTTCATCAATATTTTGATTTTTAAACTGTCAAGGCTGAGAACATCACTTTGAATCAATCCATAGTACAAAATGGCAGAAGCATGTTTAAGATCATTTCGAAATTGCTGGAAATTCTATTCCAATCCCAGGCCAAATTTTTTCAAAGATTTTATTTTATGAAATTCAAGCCAGCAATTCAAACAGCAATTTTAAAACTCAAACATTCGAACACAATGCAACACAAAGGTATATTAATTTGACATATTAAGGGTGGGGAATGATGATAAGAAAACATTAAGGTTTATGTTTTCTGTAATTATGCCGTTATGTTCTATCAAGGCAGAAAGATCTGTATGTGCAGTTGTAGCATTTCAACTCCTGATGCACAACTGCCTGGAATCTGAGCTGAGGTGTGCCAGCCAGCCTTCCTTGGCAAGGTTGAGGATGTTATGACAGCATGAATAGTGCCCAGTGTGCTTGTTGTATGTCCAGAGCCACGGCCACAGTGAACTCACACCATACTACATGGGTGAGGATTGCCAGAGATACTTTGAATCCATTACATGTTTGGTTTTTAATTAAATTTTGGTTCCCGTGTATTCAGAAATCTTTTGCTCTTAACCAGTTTCTCACAACATCCACATTTAACGACATGATCCCATATGAGATCCTGAACCATAGTTTTAGAAGCTGGGTTTGTGATAACTAATCATGATTGTCAACTTGATTGGATATAGAATTACCTAGAAGACAAACCTCTGAAGCAAGTCTGAGGGGGTTTTTATACTAGGTGGGAATAACTACCCTAAATGTGGGTGGGACCATCTCATGGGCTGGGTGCTGGAGGGAATAAAAAGGAGTAAGTAACTGACATTAGCGTGTATCCCTCTCTGCTTCCTGACTGGGGACTGAATGTGGAGGCTTCAAGCATCTGCCACCTTGTCTTCTACACATAAGTGACAGTGCCGCCTGGAACTGCAAGCCAAAGTAAGCTCTCCTCCCTTACATTTCTTCTTGTCAAGTACTTTGTTAGATCAACTACTACAGAGTGTTAGTAACCAATACCCATGGCCTGCTTCTTTCCACTGATTGCCACACTCACAAATATTTCTGTGTGTTCTCAGGGGACTATAGGTCCCTCACTGGATATGTATACTAATGGAATTTGAGCTGAGCCCTTACCACAGATAAGTAAATTAAAACACAAATTGTTTAAGAAATTTGTCCTAAATAATATAATAGCATAATACTATAATAGCATAATGCATAAATATAATAGCATTATACATAAATAATAGCAGAACATGTCTTTAGAACAAAACAAACAACAAAGAATAGGCATGAAAAAAAGATGTGAATGCCTCCAATGTGTGGGTCCATGAGCACCCTATCTCAAGGATTCATTCTATGTGGTCTCATCAGGTCTTTGAAACGCTGCTCTGAACAGTATGGTCCATCTCTGAACTAGACATGCACAGCACAGGACTGTGGTGATGGTTCACTCTGGGGTGGACTTGGGGATTCCCTTTCCTCATCAAGGCCATTCAAGCCAGGGATACTGAGGGAGGGAGGCCATGTGCACAATGCAGCAGCTGATCCAGCAACTGGGAGCAAAGCTGTAAGAGAAGGTCACTGTGAGCATGATCAGGACTCTGCAGGGGACCCTGAGGCCACTGCAGAGAAAGGCTCCATTCTCAGAATCCCCCAAACAGAGCCAGAGGGCAACATCAGGTGCAAAGGGGTTTTATTAGGGGTGGGCTAGATTGGAAACTCAAAATTGCTAAAGCTGGTCTGGGAATTTGGAAGACTGACTCAGAAATCCCCAGGCCCTTGGCTGCCATGGTGTTCAGGCTGTGCATCCCACAAGCCAGGAGCTCTAATCTCCTTTGTGCTTCCCGGACTCCGCATCTCCACCCCACGGATAAGCTGCCTCTTCAAGTGTGAATCATGAAACCACATAAACTTCAGCAGGGCCTGCTTCTGCCAGCGTCTGGGAACATAAACAATAATAACCGTAAATACGACTTAGTAAAGGCTTAGGCAGAGTGCTTAAAGGAAATCTATATTTTCTATGTAAACAGTCTTGTGTTTACCCAACGTGGTTAGTCCTTGACTTGGGAAGATCTAAAGCAGATAGTCATGGAAGTAAAAGGTGCAAT
>PVHP010022452.1:0-28387 GCA_004024765.1 Zapus hudsonius
CGGATGGGGTGGCCGTGTGTGAAGGGAGTGAGCAGCTGTCTAAATTCAAGGGAAACCTTAAGAAATGAGAGGAAAGAAGCAAGAAAAGGGGTGTGACAGCACCCCTGAGAAAGAGCCTGAGGGGGCACTAGGGCATTGTGTCTGAATAGGAGAAAGAAAGGAGCCCAGGGACTTTCTTCCCCTGAGTTCATTTTTCAGCCATATTTAAAATAGTGTTTGTTCACCCAATGATTTTAAAGATGCAAAGAAAGAGCGTTAGAGAAAGCTGGATCAAAGCGAGGCTGCACTAGGCGCCGAGAAGACAGTGACATCTTTAAAAACGAAGTCTCCATCTTTCCTCCCTACAGCTCAGGCCATTTCCCTTGCCAGCTCTTGCCTTTCTCCCTTTTCCATCCTCTCGCCCCCACCATATCCTCAAGACCTGATGGCAACCTAGATCTCCAAGCCTGGGAATGGGCGTGGGGTAGGCAGCTTCATCTGGCAGAGCTCATCAGTTACACCCCCCATCCCCTCCCCACCCACCCACCCCACCCTCCCCTGTCGCAGCTTGTTTCCAGAAGAATTTCTTCTCAGGCCAGGGAGTGAGCTTATTGCCCAGACGTCTTCCTCCATTGCCTGTTGGGGGTTGGGAGGTAAGAGGAGCCTCTTTGGAGCCAGCTGCTGAGAAGCAGGGGGTAAAATGGAGAAGATGCCTGCTTTCCAGTGACCTGAGAAGATGAAGCTGGAGCCATGGAGGGAAGCCATCCTGAGCCCCCAAAACTTAACATGGAGCTCCAGTGGCAATGTTGAGGCATTCCCCTTTGCCTCCCCCCTCCCCCGCACCCCCTTGTCACATCACTTTCTGCTTCATTTGCACACATTGCATGCTGCACCCTCGGCACCAATCCAAGACCCCTGAGAGGCATTCTAGGCCCAGGCCCCAGACATCTAGAAGCTGCTTTAGTGACCTAGGCTGCTCTGGGATCCAGGTAGCATAGGGGACTGATTGCTGGAAGTTGAATTGAATCAGGGTCCTTGAATTTGATTCCCAGCACCCACGTAAACAGTTGGGCATGGCCACACATGCCTGTAACTCCAGTCCTGTAGGGAGCAGAGACTGGAGAATTGCTAGGGTTTGCTTAAATGAAAAAAAAATTCACAAATTGACTATTCAAAATAAAATATTCAAGTAAAACATATTCAAAAGTTAAAAGTTTTATTGTTATTTAAGAATATTAAAATATAGTGCAGAGGTGATGAGTCACCTGGTGATTGTGATAAACAGCAGAGCCCAGAGCTATTACACCAGAAGAAGAAGCCAATTCCACATACGCTGCAAAGTCCCACATAGGCAGCCCTGGTCTGGACAAGCTTCAGGGACCCTGCCTCCCTTCTGGCTCTACCTCCTTTACATTTGGCCCCAGTGAACTATCTTTCAGGCAGGAATGTCAGATGCCACATGTCAGGAGGAGAGGAAGGACTCTCTCAGAACAGAGGCACTGTCCAGGCAGGATCCTCCATACTTAGCAGGGGCCAGTTGGATCCCTAACCCTAACCCTAACCCCAGTCCTTGCTCCTAAACTCTCCTAACTCTGCCCCTCTGGCAGCAAAGGGATGTCTGTATAAAGACACCCACAAAGAGGAGTGGCCACTAGGAACCTCCAAATCTCAGCCACATGGGAGTGCATGAAAGGAAGATGTTTTAGAACTATAGACTTAATTAAGAAGGAAAACACCCTTATTTTCCTCTCCTAGGTGAGGACCTTTTCTCAGCAACCCCTAAGAAATGCATCTTTCATTTTTGGGATAGCAAACCTTGAAGGAAATTATGTCTCAGGCGTTTGCTAGCTGTGTAGCACATGGCTTGGATCCTAGCTTCCCAAGGATTGCCTTGCATCTTTTTATGCAAATAGGCAAGCAGGTACAATACAGTTTATAAGTAAAGTCAAACTATGAGAATTCCAGGCACTCACAAAGTCATTTGTTAAGTACATAGTTAAAGAGCACCTTTTCCTATGCCAGGGCCTGGGAGGATAAAAAAAAAAAAAAAACGGGGCACAAAGAAAGTTAATACAAAACTTGATAGAAGTTGGCATAAGAAAATCTATGGAAATATGACCTAAAGATTAATGTTTGCTAGTAAATAAAAACTGACCAGTTACAATCCAAGACATAACCTATGGCAAGTGGGATTGCTATATTGCTTTAAATTTTTTAAGAAAATAAGTGTTTATGAAAAATATAATCTTTCAATTGGTTCATATTCTATCATTGCTAAACAAATGAATTTTCACTAATAACTCTCATATAGGAAAATCTTACACTTGGATTATGGATTAGTTTTACAAAAAAATAGAATAAATGGGTCTGGTAGTTTCCAGATTTTTCTGGAGTTCACTAGTTCCACTGATTATGTGCATCAATCTACATTTATCTTCTGGTGGAGTTATTAAAATAGATGAAAGGTCCTTTTTGAGAGTTCTGATTTAGCAAAACAATTTATCAGTTAATGCTGATGCTTTGGAATGGAGAGACACATTTACAACCATTACTTTGGATAAATGTATAAAGAATCCCAGGAAAAGGTGCTCTGGCCTCAGTGTCAGAAGCAATTTCTAACAAAGCTAATACTAGAACCATTATATCATGGCCTCTTCTGTGGACTTCTGTCTGCAGTGGGTGATGTAGGTGTGGAAAAGAGTGGTATCATGATAAGGTCTGCCTCTTTACAGTGCTGTTTCAGAATCTTAAAATCCACCCAGCCTGAAAACTAACACAGTTTTCAGTCTTTCAACCAGTCTGGTTTTCCCCAGTGACCTCAATTCCCTGAGGCTGGCATCCCAAAAGGAAGGTTGCTGTCATGGCCTGCCCCTGATTCAAGTTGTAGATAGAATGTGGTCAACTGTGTTCCCTCCGTTTGGAAATTCATACTGTATGTCCAGGTTTATTCAAGGATCTGGCCTCTTTCCAAAAGTCAGGCAGGGAAATTCCTCTTAGAAAACATAGGCACTGCCCAGGCAGGACCCTCAGCATATGATAATTTGTTGTTGGAATTAATGCTATTAGGAATATTCTTGTACCTCTTCAGTGATCATGTTTTATGGGAGCTTTCCTGAGGAGACTTGAATAAATTTATTCCCCCAGCTAAAGCACTGACAACAGATAAACCAAGTCTAGCCTAGTTTAACAGTGAGCTTATTGGGGTTACTTCTAGGAGCATGCCATCTTGTAGTCTTATATCTCAGTAAAACATCAGTACCTGCATGATATAAGGAAATCAAGAAATGGCCACATTCTTGTACTGTGCAAGTCTCAAAATCCCAGATGAGTTTATCATACTTCTTTTCATCAGTGCCCAGTATAAGGTGTGCAGCACATTTACCAGATAAGATCATTCTGTTTTCTTTAATAAGAAGTTGGAAACTGTAAAATTTTACATTTGTCCTTTATTTAATTTATTTATTTATTTATTTATTTATTTATTTATTTATTTATTTATTTATTTATTTATTTATTTATGGGGGGGTGCAGACACAGAGACCAGGGCCTCCAGCCACTGCAAATGAAACCCAGATACATACACCAACTTCTGCATGTGGCTTTAAGTGGGTACTGGGGAATTGAATTCAGGACCTTCTGCTTTGCAGGCAAGTGCCTTAACCAATAAGCCATCTCTCCAGCCCTTGAGTTTCTTTTAAGAAAAGATAGCAGGAATCCTTTTTTTAAATTTGAAACAGACTCTTATTGTATAGCCCATGCTGGCCTTGAACTCATAATTCTCCCCATCAGTCAAAGTGTTATTAAACCTATCAATATGCACATTCAAACAACATCTAGAAATAAGAAGAAAATCATATATTATTTCACCATTACAAATTATCACTGTGCATGTGTGTATATCCACATGGAGAGAGATAGAGAAAGAAACCAAGATACACTTCCCTTTTGTCTAAAGAAAGATTTTATTAAATATATTTTATTAAATATATTTACTATTGATAATTATATTCATTATATGAACAAATCTTGTATGGCACCCCCATTTCCCTGATCCCTGGCCCCAACCCACTAGGGACCCTCCTCAGTGAACATACTGGATCAGTCCATGGGGTAGGGGGTTATGAATTGCACAAGAGGTAGCCAGTTTTTTTCCCTGTTTTGTGTTGTTACTGAGGTGGAAGGGCAGTGTCTCTGGATATTCTGCCCCGCCATGGCTCTTAAAATCTTTCTGCCCCTCTTCCACTCAGTTCCCTGATCCATGATGGGTGAGTATTAAGTCTGCTTTATTGTTGAGATCATAAGCATCTCTGGACTTCTGCTTTGGGTTGTGTTGGGTATCGTTGGTGTCTGTCTCCTTTGACCTTTCATGGGTTATCTGGCTTGTTGTCATGATAGGTCTCTTGTTTATCTCACCACTTTCTCATAGGTTTCATTTGGGCCCTATATGATAGGCCAAAGGTGGTTCATCTCCTGCCAGAAAGTCAGTCATCATCCGATGGCTTGTTGGTGGAATTGGGTTGTCGACGGCTCTTGTTGCTTTCTGAAAGATATAAACAGATTCTCCCTTGGAGAGTGAGATCAGTATAGATTAAATGAGACAAACATTGCTAATTTGGCAAGATTCTAATGGGTGTAGCCTCTCTGTAGCTCTCTGGTAGTGGGAATTTCCCCTTGGAGCCTTTGTTCTTGGTCCCCATAAGATTTTGCCCTGGATCCCAGTTCCAGTTAAGGGTTCCTTGTCACTGAGCAGGTCTCTTAGCCAATCAGTAAGCTGTTGATTACCTTCCTAGGTTTAGCACCACTATTGCACAGGTGAGCCCTTCTTGACTTGCTGGTCTCTTCCATATAGCAGTGTGTTCAGGATTGTCATGGCACCAGTCTATATTGTAAATCAGTGGTTTCTGCTTTATCCAAATATTATTCACCAATTTCCCCTGGCAGCTCATGTGTAGCCTTCCAGCATTACACATGCTACCATCTGGGAACTGGTTACCATTCTGGATCTAACAGGGTCTCTTGGTGTTGTGACATTCTGTGGTTTCTTCAGCAATGAGGTCTTACCTTTGGCCTGGGATGTGTATTCAAGAGTTTCTAAAGCGTTTTTTAAAAATTATATTTTATTTATATGTTTGCAAGCAGAGATACAGAGACAGAGAGAGAGAGAGAGAGAGAGAGAGAGAGAGAGAGAGAGAGAGAGAGAATGAATGTGGGCACACCAAGACCTCTAGTCTCTGCAAATGAACTCTAGACACATGCCACTTTGTGAATCTGGCTTATAGATGAGTTATTTCTTTGCTAACTTTCAGGAGCAAAAGTACCACTTAGTTCTCACCTTCAAATTCCATAAAAATAGGTGCTCTCCTGACCATTCATACCTTAGGAGGTTCTACAGTTCTCTTTTATTATTTATTTATAATAAATGGTGGTACCTAGGGCATCACATACCACTTTTACTTCTGGAGCTAATTGCTTATTTCCTTGCTGTATATTTATGAAAGGAACATCCCCACAGTGACCATTATCATCAAAATGAGTAGAGCACAGGGAAGAGATACTAGGGGTGGTGATGGTGAAAGTCTCACCATCTGTGGTTGTCAAGGGTGGGAAATTATGGAATAACCTGAGAAAAAGTGATGCAATGGGGATGCTATTTAGAAATGATAAATAATAGGATCGGGGGCTGTGGAATGGCCTAGCAGTTAAAGATGCTTGCTTTCAAAGCCTGCTGGCCCAGGTTCAATTCCCAGCACCCATGTAAATCCAGGTAGTATAGACACCTGTGTTTCCAATGAGAGGTGGAGCCAGGAGAATTTGAAGCTCATGGGCTAGCTAGTCTTACATTTGTTTCCAGCCTAGTAGTTCAGTGCAGTGGCAAGAGACCCTGATTCAAAGAATGGAGAGCAAAGACACCTCAACGTTTTCCTCTGATCACATACATGCACACAAATAGGTAAATAAAAAATAATAGTAGGATTTACCATTGTTTTGCAATAAGCCTTTGGTCTTCCATTAGCCCTAATAGTCACAGAGTGATGGAAGGTATGTGTTTTCCCTTGAGGAGAGGGGCTTTATGCAAATAAATACAGACTCAAAGAAGGAAAGCAAAATTGACTTCTTCCCAAAAGAAGTATAAGGAGGCACAGGAAGAGGTGATGAGGAGAGGAGAGGAGAGGGAGAAAGAGGAAAAGCATGCAGAGAAAGAGGCAGACAGAAACATTTAGCCATGAGTGACATTACACCAATTTCCTAAATATCTTATGAAAGAATGGTAGGAAATTTGATTACAGTGGAGGAGCATGCCATCAACGCTCCCTCTGTGAATGCAAGAAGATGAATGACTTATTGTGTGGGCATGAAGACATGACACACAGAATGTATTGGGAGCACGGAACCTCTGGTAGTTTGAATGTAAAATGTCCTCCATGGTCTCAAGTGTTTGTGATTAAGTTTCTTACTTAGTCTCCAGCTGGTGAAACCTTTGGAAGGTAGATCCTTGTTGGAAGAGGTGTTTTGCTGGAGGTGGATCTTGGGGTTGATTAGTCCATCCTACTGTGTGTTCCAAAGCTGCTGTCTCTCTCTGCTGTTTATGTGTGATGAAGTGAGCCAGCTTCCTCCAGCAAGATATCCTTCCCTTTATAAGCTGCTTTTGGTTGTGTATTTTGTCCCAGCAACCAGGTTACTGCTACAGGAGCCATGTGTGCACTTCTATGTCTCTCTCAGCTATTTTTACCTCCAGTTAGGAGAGTCAGAACATGTCAATAGAATTAGGAGGCAGATAAATGTTTGCTGGTGAGCCAAAATGAGTAGCTGTAATTGAGATGAAGGGCTCTTGAAACATGTTGAACTACAAAATGGATTTTGTGCCCACGTGAGGATGAGCAGCAGCACCCCAAAGAGCCACAAAGGCATTGGAAAGAAATAGTAGAAATTCTACACAATTTATTTTTAAAATATTTTTATTTATTTGCAAGCAGAGAGAGATAAAAGAGAGACAGACAGACAGAATGTGCACACCAGGGCCTCCAGCAGCTGCCAACAAACTCCAGACAGACACATGCTCAACTTTTGGCATCTGGCTTTACCTGAGCACTGGGGAATCGAACCTGGATCATTAGGCTTTGCAGTCAAGAACCTTAACTGCTTAGCTATCTCTCTAGCCCCACTTTTAAATTACTTTTTATTCTTTTTTTTTGAGGTAGGATCTGGCTGTAGCCCAGGGTGATCAGGAATTCATTATGTAGTCTCAGGCTGGCCTTGTACTCCAGGTGATCCTCCTACCTCTGCCTCCTTAATGATGGGATTAAAGGTGTGTGCCACCATGCCAGGCTGCATTTTTGATTTTTTTTTAATATTTTAGTTACTTATTTGAGCAAGAGGAAGAGGCTGACAGAGAGAGAAGGGACACATTATGGCCTCTAGCCACTGCAAACAAACTCCAGACACAAGCATCACTTTGTGCACCTGGCTTTTTGTGGATACTGGGGAATTGAACTCAGATCTTTCTGCTTTGTAGGCAAATGCCTTAACTGCTAAGCCATGTCTCTAGCCCTGCATTTTTATTTTTATTTCACATGTGTTATACTGACCTTTTCCATTGATAGGTCAAAACACCCAACCAAAAGCAGTTTATGAGAGAAAACGATTTTGACTTACAGTCTCAAGATGAAAGTCTCATCATGAGGGTACAAGCAGGAATCACATCATCTAGGTGGAAGTAGTCTCAGGTGAGCTTGCTCTAAACACTGGCAAGCTGGGCTAATTAAACTCAAAATTTGCCCCCATTGACACATTTCCTCCAGCAAGACTCCACCTTCCAAGTTGCTACCAGCTGGGAACCAAGTATTTAAATCACATGAAGCTATGGGGGTAGACAGACAGCTCATTAAAATGACCACAACATCCTTTTAAAAATCTGATTTTGAGAACTGGGAAGATTGCTCAATGGTTAAAGGCACTAGCTTGCACAGCCTGCATGCTCAGATTCGATTCCCCAGTATCCATGAAAAGCCAGATGCACAAAGAGGTGCAAGTGTCTGGACTTTCTTTGCAGCAGTAAGAGGCCCTAGTGCCCATTCTCTCTCTCTCTCTCTCTCTCTCTCTCTCTCTCACACACACACACACACAAAATAAACAAAATGCTTACAGAATCCAATTTAGCTATTTGCATGTACTTTAATAAATGTGCATATTCTTGAGTCATGTGCTTAAAATCTTTTCTTACTGGTGCGTGTGCTTTTTTCACAAGAGTATCATAACAAATGTTCACAAATGAAATAACATGTATTCTATCACTATTCACTACTCTAGAAGAGGGCATAAATAGATCATAGAAGTGCTTAACAACAATTACTTAAAATTTAGTGGCCATGCTGGAAGAGGCTGAAGAATCTTTAATTATGAAATGTAACCAGTTACCCCCTTCTCACCATCCTACCCTCTGAAGTGTATACCTGAAAGGCAAAATTAATTATGAAAAACAAATTTCTTGATGTTTTCACAGTTTATGTCAGTGTGTCACCTTTTAAAGTTAACCCTCTGGTGGTTTGAAAGTTCAGTTAAAATCTGACATATACCATATTAGAATTTTGAACCAGTTCACAGATAATGGAAAGCACTATCATTTAATGTTTAAGAGCCATGTACAACTTTTGAATCCAGACAGACAATTTCAAATATTAGTTTTGTTATTTATGTTTTGTCTATTTGTTAGTTTTGAATTTATTTATTTTGGGGTACTGGGACTAGAGAAGGAAACCAGGGTCTCATCCTAATAAGGCAGGAGCCTTACAACTGACTGCATCTCCAGTACAGGTTTGACATTTAATACAGACCTCACAAAGTGACCTAGCCTTTCTAAATCTCAAGATTTTCCTGGAAATGGAGGACTATAGACTCTTTTGTTTAGAGTTGTGGTAAGGGTGAATTTGAATACACAGACCATAAGAAGTGCCCAAAAAATACACATGACAGGTTATGGTTTATGTCCTTTCTCCATTCATGAATCTGTCCCCAGGATCAGAGGGAGAGTTATATTACCCTTAGATCATCACGACATGATATTTTCTAGCTGTGCTTTTGCAGAATTACCCTTAGTTTAATGCTCCATCACAATGCACCCCCTGAGTTTTAATGGTCTCTGTACCCTTCATTTAAAGATGAGAAAGGTAATAATATCCCACTCTTCACCAATTTTTCATGAGTCTTCATATACCTGAAAAATTTCACCATCACTACCATTGGCATCCTTACCAATAAATGCTATTCATACATGGTTTGTGTTTATTGGCTCTGTGGCATGTACCAGGTACTGTTCTTGGAATTTGTGGGCCCATTAGTGAACAGAGTATATAAACAAATGCTGTTTGATTTGCTGACTTGTGTTTCATTTTAAAAATAGTTCCATGAATTTTGGCTTGGGGTTAGGACAGAATTTTTAACAACTTATGAATTGGCCCTAAACATACTTCTGTAATTTTGTGCTACGTGTGTATGTGAACCATTATTCTCAGCATTGATGATTATAAGATCAAAGTATGGGTCAGCTCTGAAAAATGTTAATGATTGCTCTATTTTCTACAATACTGAATATTCTACCAAGAATACCAGAAATTGGTTACTACCCACATTGAGCTGTTATCAGAGAGACCTTCAAGTTCCTCAAAATAAGACAGGCTTCTGTCAAAGCACTTGTGTTCCTGCCCAAGTTAAAAGATAAGACCCTACTGATGAAGACATCAAAACCTGTCAAATCATAACATCGAGAGACCCAACTGGAATCTGGAAGGAAACCAGTTCCCAGATGGTTAGCCTGTATCATGCTGGAAAGTGCTACATGAACTAACAGGGGAAGTAGGCCAGCAATGTTGTGAGAAAGCAGGGGACACTGCTATATACCAGCAACCAGCATGACAAGATATGCACACCTGTTCAATAGTGACGCTCTACCTGGGTGGATAATCACGGGCTCTCTGATTGGCTAAGAGATCTGCTCAGTGGCAAGGAACCCATAGCTAGAACTGGGATCCAAGCCAAATTCCTATGGAGACCAAGAATCTGGACTCCAAGGGGAAGCTTCCCCTAACCATGGATCCAAAGAGAGACTACACACATTACAATCTTACCAAATTAACAATGCTTATCCTATTTGACCTATGCAGATCTCACTCTCCACTGGAGAATCTGTTTTTTTACCTTTCAGAAGGCAGTGAACTATGGACAACATAATTCTTCCAACAAGACCAGAAATGAATTGATCTCACTCTCCAATGGAGACTCTGTTTGTATTTTTCAAAAGGCATTGAGAGAGCTAGGGACAACTCAATTCCACCAACAAGTCATTGAATAAAGGCTGACATCCTGGCAGGAGACAAACCACATCTAGCCTTCACATAGGGCCCAAATGAAACCTACGAGAAAGTGATGAGACAAAGAGGAGACCACAGCAAGGCAGATAACCCATGAAAGGTCAATGGAGACAGACACCAATGATACCCAACACAATGCAGGACAAAGATTCAGAGATACTTAAGATCTCAACAATAAAGCAGACAAAAGTCACCCATCAAGACCTAGGGAACTGAGCGGAAGAGTGGGCGGAAAGAATGTAAGAGCCATGGTAGGGGAGAATATCCAGAGACATTGCCCCCCTCAGCAATAATACACAAGCAACAATGAAATTACCCATCACACAAAGGGGAAGGGAAAAAAAAAACAATGAAAAGCTGGCTACCTTGGATGCAGTTCAAAACCCCTTATCCTATGGACAGACACAGTATGCCCACTGAGGAAGGGCCTCAGTGTGTAGGGGACAGAGAGGAGGGAAACGGGGACACATTCACAAGATTTGCTCATACAATGTATATACTTACTCATAATAAAGATATTTTTTAAAACACCAGAAATGATATCTGACTTCCTGGTGGGAAATGAAGCACTCCTAACACATCAGCTAGGGCCCAGGTAAAACCACAGAGGAAGTGGAGAGATGAGCAAGAGTAATGCTCCCACAGCAAGCCCAACAACCTGAGCCAGGGTGAAGAAGAAAGACACCACAGATACTCAAAATGTTCCAATACAGAAATCTAGAAGCCGCTAAGAGCTCAACATTAAAGCAGATTTAAAACTCATCCACAATGGCTCAGGGAACTTTGTGGAAGAGGGGGTGGAAAGGTTGTAGGAGTCATGATGAGGGGAATATCAAGGGGCATATTCACCCTGCCCAATGACTGACTGCTACTCATACAACACATAGCCCTCAATCTCCATGGCACATACCAGCAATCCCACTGAGGAGGGCCCACAGTGGAATGGGGGCAGGGAGGAGGGAAACGGAGGTACCAACTCATTACTTGTACATAAAGTTTCTATTTAATAATAAAAAAAACATTTATAAATAAATAAGAGGGATTAGTTGGAATGAAGGAGTTCAATGGGAAGGGGGTCAGGAAGGGGGACAAGAGAAGTGATGGTAGAGGATTATGAGCAAAATTTGTTATATACATGTATGAAAATTTCCAATAAAACTTTTTTAAAATAAAAAAGAGAAAAGCAAACACATTCATCTCAATAGTATACAAATTTGCTTTCCTCTTTAATACACGGTAAAATATCAATAACAAAGAATTGTTTTAAGGTAAATTTCTTTATGATGTATTCAGTAAAATTTTGATTGGTTTGCCTATTTTATATTCCAATATATATGGGGATCACATATAAATTTCTCAGGCAAAATGGGATTAAGAGTTGAAAAACTTTAGGAAAGCCTGTTGTAAGTGATGGCCTGCTAGTTTTCTACACCAGTTCCAAAATGGATTTGCTGAGATCTCTTTTTCTAAGCACCACCCTGTTTGAACCATCAGCCTTACTCTTATTGTGCACAGTTCTCCTTGGCAGCAAAGTCCATACTCTTGATGCATGGGAGCAGGAAAGTCGGGCATTTTCTACTCATGTTTGCAGTGAGTGGTAATCACCCTTTCCAGTGGGCCAGAATTGGGATAGCAGTTGGGGGCTTATGTAAAGAAGGAACTCATGACAGCCAGTTTAGACTTGCTTCCACCAGACTGCTACCACCAGTGGTGTCCAAAAGCCGCAAACATGTTCCTTTCCTGCAATACTAGAGTACAGCACATACTAGGGTACAATGAAGTCCATAGCTACTGTGGCCCATTAGTACTGGGCATGGTGAACTCAGTGAAACCCACTGATTCCCCCATTGGCTTCCCATCTTTATTTTGGTGCCAGTTACACTCATGGGACTATTTCCAACATACATGTGGGATCACGGATATGGATAGAGTATAGGACCCCTTTGAAGAAAAATCTAACACAAACATCTACCTATGTCTCTGTTCTATGTACAGCTCCTTCTACCTACCCAGCATGCCCAGCTCTTATTGAACCTTTCAATGCTGCTCATTCAGAGGCATTTTTATTTTATTTTAAAAATATTTTTATTTGTTTAAGAGAGAGAGAGAGAGAGAGAGAGAGAGAGAGAGAGAGAGAGAGAGAGAAGTAGAGTCAATGGGCATGCCAGGGCTTCCTGCCACTGCAAAAGAACCCTGGATGCGTATGCCACTTTGTGCATGTGGCTTTACATAGGTGGCTGGGGAATGGACCCAGGGCCATCAGGTTTTCTGAGTAAGCCCCTTTAACCACTGAGCAATCTCTTCAGCCCCCAGAGGTATTTTTCAAACTCTACTTCCTGGTTGTATTCTGCTTTATTTTGTCACTGATCCACACACTTCTTGCCAGGACTGGAGAGGCACACTTGTTGATTAGAAGCCTGTATGGTGAAACAAATGCCTTGGGTTTTCTGCTCTTTAATCCATGGAGTTGGCTTGAGCAGTCCAACTACAAGGCAGCAGGTCTCTGTTCCCTGGCTTGTAGGAATCTAAGGAATAACGCGGAGGACATTGGGCATCAGCCACATTGGGAGAGGAAAAGCCATTAATCCTCTGCTAGCATCATGAGGTGGCTGACCACCAGGTAGGTACCTGTGTGATATGCTTGGATTAGCATTCTGCTTCAGAAGGGTTCAGTCTAGGTATTTACTAGCTACAAATTACTGCCTCACATCAAAGCACAGCGTGGTATGTGTTGATGTGAGAAATGTATTTTATTTTATAAAGCTGGTGGGAGGAAGGATTGCTGTGTGACTTCTTGCAGTTGAGGCAAAATCTTTGCTGGGATTGCAGTTACAGGCCACAGGGTAGTTGTTTCCACTCTTCTCATTCCCCAGACCAGTGGCTACTGACATGCATCCTAATATCTTACTGGTCAGGGCAAATAGATTGTACTCCTTCAGCCTCATTGCACTCATAATTTGTATCCTTTCTGGGGTGGGATTCCTGAGAATACTCTTTCAACAGAAGAGCACCTGCTTTCTTTCTTAAGGAAAATTCAAGAACATCATGTAAGGAGGCAGGGAAGCAGAGCAGGGACCATTGAAGAGAAAGAGATGAGATTCAGAGACCATGGCTCTGACCTTTGGAGCTGTCTAGGCTGGGCACCAGGAACTGAGTTCTGCTATCCTTCAAATGCTCTAAAAGATACATGCTACCAACTCACAGTGACTGCTGCTCACTACCTGGAATTAATGTTTCTCTTCTTTCTATATTTCTTCCTTTGAAGAGAACAAATGTGAGGTAGGGTGGAGAGAGACAGAGAGACAGAGGGAGGGTGGGAGGGAGAAGGGGGCAGGGAAGACAATGACAGAAAGACAAGGAGAGACAAAGACAGAGGAAAGAAAGAGATAGATAAATATAGAGGAGAGAGGTTCAGAAATGCAGGTGGGACAGCATGCCTGTCAGGTTATTAGCCTCACAACTATGTATTTTAAAACCAGGAAAGAGTAACCAGTTTATTGGTCATATCTAACTTCTTCTCAAGTGTCTCCATGATTACATGTGCCCATGTGGGTGTTGTTTGTACTTACATGGGACTATGTTTGCTTTAGTGATTGTGCCTGTGGATATAAGATGCAATAGTAGCTATATGTGCACATATACATATATACATTTATAATTTCTTCTGCCATTCCCCTCTGATGTGTTCTCTGCCTTTGTGTGTACACATGAGTGTACATTTGTACACTTTTGCTTGCTGTGGGTGTGTCAAAGATGTCTACAGATGTGTTTGGAGTATGGTGTTTTGAGTGAAAACTGTCCCCCATAGACTCATGTGTTTGAATACTTAATGTCCAGTTGGTGGTGATGTTTGGTAAATTTGTGAAGCCTTTAGGAGATATAGCCTTGCTAGAGGAGTGTGTCACTGGGAGTAGACCTTGAGGTGTTACAGCCCATCCCCACTGGCCATTTTTGTTCTTTCTCCTTTTTCCTGTTGATGTGAAAATGTGACACTAGCTGTCTGCTCTTGCCATGTTTTTCTCACCATGATGAACATGTCCCCTTAGATCTGTAAGCTGAAATACTTTTCTTCCATAAGTTGTTTCTGGTTGGATATTTTTTCCCAACAATATTAAATAACTGATACACGGGGCATGGAAATCTATGTGATATGTTTGTGGGGTAAGTATATGGTGACTGGAGTTTGATTGCCTATGAGCCGGGGCACGTGGACATACATACATACATACACACACACACACACACACACACACACACACACTTGCATTTGGATGATATTCCACCTAGTAGTGCTTTCCTTGGACATATGTGAAGGAGTTGTCTATGAGTATGAGGATAGATCTGTGCATCTTGAGGGTGAGGCTGATTTGTGAGTGTATGACTTGAGAGACAAAGAGGGGTATTGGAGTGTATTTCTCTGTCAGTTTGAAGCCCAGGATATGTCTGTGAGCACTATTCTACCAATGAGCTGAGGGAGGGAGCTTGGGTTGTAGAATCAGAAAGGGAAGCCAGGAAGCCAAGGTGATGAAAGGAGCATAGACAAATAGGAGTAGAGTGAGACAAGGTTCCAGGGTGAAGAGCCTTGAGTATCTAGGTCAGGAACAACTGTGAAGGTTCTAGAACTGTGGGTAGCTCCCTTGCTTTCATGAACTGTCTCAGATGTTCAGACATGGGTACTGGGTAACAAGAAGATGGGCTGCAGCCCGGGTTTAGAGAGACATGGGGGAGAAGGTGGGCGCTACCACAGAGCAGAAAATGAAACAAGCTATGAGGAAGAGAAGACCCCTGACAGGCTGGACTATGGTCACCCCTACTTAGCTCAGTTTGATGGTTGAATATGAACTAGACCTATGTCTGTGGGGCTGGTACTAGCCAGTAGGTAGCAGTATGTGGAGTGCCTTTGGTATTCAGCCTTATGGCAAAGAACAGTTCTATCTTCATGGTTTAGTCAATGTTTTTAATCTTAGTCTTTTTATCCTTTGTCCCAAGGACCTTTATTCTTGATCAATATTCCATTTACATATCAGCAAGGTGAATCCCCCTCTGCTTCTTGTTTTTAATTGAGAACTTTAATATATGAGCATCTTTCAATTTGGTCATATATCCATTGGGTTACAATCTTATGTCCCGTCTCCCCTCCCCCTCATCTACTGAAAGCCCTCTTCAGTGGAATTATCAGTAATCTCTGTGGGGACATGAATGCACCCTTCACCTTTTTCATTTCCTTCCTCCAATGCCACTCCACCAATGAAGGCTACCTTGCCTACCCTAAACTATTAAACTGACCACTCACCTTCCATTACAGCATTCCCAACAGGCTACCTTTTCCAGCACTCTGTTCCCTGACTATAACCAGCATCTCCTGTAGCTAAAGGAAGTGCTACTGTACTCTGTGGTTCATTATTTTAAAAGTTCATATTTGAGGACTAGGGAGATTGCTCAGTGGTTAAGGGTACATGTTTGCAAAGCCTGTTGACATGAGTTCAACTCCCCAGCACTCATGTAAAGCCAGATGCAAAGTGGAACAAACATCCATTTGTGATCCCAAGGCACCTACAGCAATGTGAAGTGGAGACAGGATAATCTAAAGCTTATGAGCCAGCTAGACTGACATTAGTTTGCCATGGTAAGAACACCCTGTCTCAAGGAAGGTGGAAGAGCACAGACACCCTAAGGTTGTCCTCTGGTCTTCACATGTGTGGCACCTAAGCACACACATTCTAACACACACACACAAATAAATAAATAAAAAGTTGTATTTTATTTTCTGAGTTTTTTTTTTTACTGTCATATGTACCATTCACGAGAGCATGGGAATATGTGATTTGACTGGAACCATGGCTAACGCACAGTGGACCTTAATAAACATGATCTGAATGAAAGAAAGGAAGAATTTTTAGAAAACCTAGTCAAGAAAATAAAATAGAAGCCATTTCAATTTTTGAGATTTGATAAGCAGAGAAGGAACCAATATCATATTAATCAAAGTTACAGGTGAGATCTCTGCCCCTTCTCATGAACTGTGCATTTTGAGATAATATAAACAAGACTGTCAGGTGTCCAGTGAACCTGGGGACAATTTGACTCCTGAAAGACTGGGCTTTGTTCTTCACTATGTATGAGTCCTTCTTTTCCCTACAAACCACTCTGTGTGACATTTTTTCCTGTTGGCTGTCCAGCCAAGCAAACTTTGCATCCATTTGTTCTCTCAAATCATGTTCTCTATAACCTTGCTACTCCAGTTATGTTTCTATGTATTCTTGGCTAAGCAGAGACCCTCTTGTGTTTAAGTATTCTCACACAGATTTTCAAAAAATTCCATTAGCTCTTTCATATTTAACTACATCATATCTTGCCAGCCCTGCAGTGGTTCCTTACTAATTTCTCTTCTGCACTTGCCCATCATCTTCAAAATTGCCTCCCTAAGAAAGCTGGAATTCTATCTCCATGCCAAAGGAAGTGCTGCAGTGATCCTGACTGATGCTCGGATCTCCCACATTCTCAGTCAGAATTCTTTCTTTCACCATGGCCATGGTCTGCCTTGCACATGTCTACTGAGGCCAAGGCCACAACACTGGGCCCAAGATGTATGTCAGTGAACTTGTCCTTTATTCATGGGCAGCTGCTCACTGCTGGTGTCTCATGCCAGGTTGCTCTTCTCAAGAGGTGGGGCCTGTCAGTCCATTGTACATTCTGGATTTGCAATAGTTACAGTGACCAAGGTCACACAGCACAGTAATGTTGCAGCTTGCTTATTTTACTCTGGGAACACCAGGGCCTAAGAATCGACGACTGATGGAATGTGCATGTGGTGAAGTTTCTGATGAATGTGTTTTGATAGAAAAGACATACTCGTCTTGATAAGCAATAATCATTGCATGCATATAATCTCCCCTCCAACCACAGGACCCTAGTGACCACCTTGAGATTTAGCTCTGAGTTTCTGCTCTATAAATTTAGCCTAGTGTCACCTATCTTTCAGAATTGGTGCAAAAGTTAGAGACAATTCTAGACAAAAGTGTCTAGAATAATTTAGGTACTCAGTAAAGGCCAGCTCAGTACTCTTATTAGCCTTGGGAGTTTGGTGTTCTCTCTTTCTCTGAGTTCCTTAATCAACTTAAGCGTTTTAGAACACTGTTACTCCATCTAGCTTCTTAGTCATTGTTTTAACTAAAGCTGCAGCTTTCCTACTCATTCCTTGGAAATTCTGCTGGGATGGGGCCAGGTTAGTTTTCAGATTACAAAGCCAAAGACTCACAGCATGGTATACCATCTGCGTGCAGTTCAAAACTACAGGAATTTATGTAAATGTTGCCATGAACATTCTCTCTTGCTCCCCACCTTCCAGGAGCCCCTTTGCCTGTCTCTCCCTCATCCCTGGCACTAATTTCACAGCCCTGGAAATCTTGCCCTCTTTCCGTTTTTGCCTAATTGATTAATTTTTTATAGTACTGATGCAGTGTGGCAGGAGAACTGAATCTTCAGGGTGGGGTGACAGGGAGTAAGTCTATTTTTTTAATATTTTATTTATTCATTTTCAAGCAGGAGATACAGAGAGAGATAAAGAGAGAGAAAGGGCACCAGAGCCACCACCTTGTGGGTCTGGCTTATGTGGGTCCTGGGGAATTGAACCCAGGGCCTTAGACACTGGAGACAAGTGCCTTAACCGCTGAGCCATCTCTCCAGCCCGTAAGTCTAATTTTTTGAGGGCTCCCTTTTGGGCAAGGGCATGTCACCCAATTATCTCCCAGTGGCCAGCAGAGCAGAGCTGCCTGCCTGAGGCCTTCAGGATTCTAGCAGTGACCTCTTGTACATTTTAACTGGAAACTTCAGCATCCAGTTAAAATACATTCAGTATTTCTCCTGTTCAACAGGGCATTCATTACTGGTCTGGTGCCTGCATTGATTTTCTTGGCCTGCACTTGCTAATAACCATATTAGGCAGTTGAATGTTTATTCCCAATAGAACCAGAGAACCCACAGATTCAGATAGGTTTTGGAAGGACACATTGTTCTCCTGTGATCAATAAACTAGGCCATAGTGCTTCTTATAAAATAGCCCATGCTCATCCTTGCTTGTCTCAGACACCTCTTACACACAAGAAGTGCTGGAGAAATTTTTGGTTGACAGGCTCTCCCACTCCCTAGTGATATAGGAGCATAGGGGACAGGATAGAGAAAGAGATTCCAGAGACTAATATATGAAAGAATATGATGGAAACAGAAGACTGGAAATCTTCCCAGCTACAAGTAATACAAATAAACACAACTCAGCATGTGCCAAATGCATGTTTGATATGTAAATAGCTGAAGACTCCCTTTTTGCTCTCTTGGAACCAGACTGTGGCCCAGCTCTGGTGCAGTTCCAAGCTCATCTGTTTCTCACCTTCAGTAAATACCTCTTTCTTGAAACTATCCATGTGTCTCTGTACAATTCAGTGTTCAGAAACACAAGAACTTTGAAACTTCAGCATGTATCCCCTGGGGACTCAGACCTGTGCCTACTACTCATGCCAAGTTCATCTAATACAACAGTTGCCTTGCCTGGAGCTGAGTGATTTCTGTGATACTCATATAAAAGGGGCAGATGACAAAGTGACTTGCTCCTTCCAAAAGATTTGAGGCTATAGGCTGAAATTTCACAGACAGTCCTTGTGAGCATACATTGACAGGCACAGACAAATAGCAGGGTGGCCTGCTGGAAGGCACTCTGGAATTTCAGGGAAAGAACACAGGGTATTTTCTCATGTTTGCCACTTCTGTGACTCTAACCAGAAAGCCATCAGATAAACTTTACTTCAAATTCCCTGCTTGTTTACCTCCCAAGGTGGATTGACAAGTATGTCCCATCCAGGGTAAGGAAAAAGCCTATTGGCTTTCTGTGCCCAAGTTCTCTCACTGCCTGAATCATCTAAGAAGGATCACACTATTTGTTCAATTGTTGAATGAATATGGTGCTGCTGAGGCTTCAACAGGTACTACTTTTGGTTGAAGCCTTTGCCTGCAGGCTGATGAGTGTGGGACCCTGAGCCTCTGAAAAAAAAAAAAAAACAACAAACTTTTTCAGCCTGCCTTGCACCAGTGACTTAGCTTTCTTTGCACACAGCTAGAAGCTGGGTAAAACTGGAAGTGAATGGGGAAAAAGTATTTTGGCCACTCTGTTTTATGTGATAGTTGCTACTTTGAGCCTTACAATGATAGGTTAGGCTCCTGTGTTTCATGCTATTAGGAGACTTATCTTAGTTCCCTCAGTGCTTGACTTCTGGAGTTAAATATGATGGTCTCTGCAGCTGGCCAGTGCTTCTCATACATATTCTCTATGTAACTGTAAGGAGAAGGCAAGAAGCAGTTCCCACATGTCCAGATTCACTTCAGGTGAGTCCAGCATTCCGAAGTCCAGTGATAGAATGGAGGAGATCACCAAACTCCTTGCTTTAAATAGGTAAGAGTGTGCAAACTGATGGTAAGAAGAAAGCTGGTCTCATGTGACCTAATCCAATATGGGCCACCATGCCAAGGTGTCCTTTGGACTTAACCACATTTGTTTTTAGGAGAAAAAAAAAATACTAATGCTTCCTTGCTCCAACACACACACACACACACACACACACACACACACACACACACACACACACACACTTTGAAGTAATGTTTCAACTGTAAGGAATTGTAGCTTCTGAGAGAAGTGTAAGGTTACCTTTTGGAGATGTTGTAGGCCTTCTTTCTGGCTCCTCTAATATCCTAGAAGTTCAGATTTTTCTGAGCTTTTCTCCCAATTGTTCCAGGTCATTGCTATTATTGATTTTATTTTCATTAGTTTAAATCTTGCCATTAACACCCACCCTTTGAAGCACTAGCTCTGCTCATCTCTTCCTTGGACTTGTTTCTTTTTCTCTACTTTCCCCTTATTTCTCAAAAGCGTCCTCCTATTTCCCAAATGTCTGTACCCACTTTGATGCCTCCATACTTAGTATCCTCCTCCCCACCCCTAGTATTACTTTCAGAAAGCAGATTGGCATATCATTAAGAATTTTCTGATAGTCCCTTCATTTTTAGTTCTGTAGTATCCCATAGTATTCTTTTCCTCCTGCAACCCTCCTCTCAAGATGATTTAAGCATACTTCTAGTTCTGTAGCATCCTGGGATGTCTCCTGCTCTTCACCAAGGCCTCTTCTCCCAAGTTGTGTTAAATATCCTGTGGCACACCTAATATCAAGTGATATCTGAAGTCCATTTCCATTCTCCCCTAGAATTGCTAAGCATCTCACGATTTTCAATCACCCTGATATCCCCTTCCCTGTTTGATCTACCAAATTGATCACCTCAGCTTTTCCAAAATTTCCCAGCACCTCACGCTCATTCTCTATCACAACACTTACTGTACTGGCAGTTTGCACATTTTTCTCTCCCACACAATCTAGCACATTCTTTGGTGTCCTTATTCTGCTAAGGACTGTACCCAGAACCCAAATTTGCTCCTTACATAACAGGTGCTCAATAAAGGAACAAAGCATGCTAGTTACTATGCCTTTATTTTCTCTATGGTCTGCAGTAAGTAAACATAATCACAGAAAATGCATGTTCTTTATAAGACATGACACAGAGGTTTTCAGAAAGGTCAGACAGAACAATTTCCTTATTCTCACCTCACATTTTACTGGTTACTCAACCTTTCAAAGAACAGCCTGTTTCAATGATATAAATTCTGTAATGATGGAAGGACTTTGCTTCATAAGATTAGCAAAACTTTTATGCCAAATCTCAATGACAGGAAAAGCAAGATAAACATCTTCAGTTATATATTTTAAACATTGTGATCCTTAATCACTAGTATTATAAAATGAATATAAGTTTACAATATCCAAAGCAAACACTATTTTGCAGTTAAACAATTAGCACTGATCATAAAGACCAAATACAATGCCCTTCCCACCCTCCAAAACATTTTCAACTCAGGTTCCAGACTATTCCTTGTGGTACCTTGGACTCTTCTTTCTACTTCCAAGGGTTAGCTTCGGATTTCTTTAGGGGGTGGTGGAATAACCTCTACCACCTGAATTGAGGATAGCCTCAACCTCTGCATCATCGTCTGAGTCCCAATCATAGTTACATGGCCAATCTTTCGAGCATCGGTTACGAACCCTAGCCACAAAATGCATGACTTTCAGCTTGCTGGATTCCACATCTGCTCGAGGGCCCCAGAGGAACTCATATTCCACTGGACTGCTGCGGGGCACTGGCTTGTAAATCAGGTACCCTCTGCGCACAAACTCTTCAGTAACGACCTTCTTCGGATCTCCAAAGATGCTGTGCTGCCTCCCAGGTTGCATTCCTAACTTCCCCAGCACTTTCCAGACCAGGGCCTCCTTGGCGCTGTTACCCATGATGAATATGAGAGCTAATATGGACATCAGAAGACTTTTCTTGGTGCCCTGAAAATTGCTCCGGGGAACGGAAGGCTTTTGCACTAGGGCAGTGCTGGAGGCTTCTTCTGGGGTGGTGGAGGCGTCCTCCGGGGTGATCGTGTCTTCCTCCGGGCCGCTCAGGTAGTCTTCGGGTGTGCTCGGAACCGCAGAGGCAGCCATGGGGGTCTCAGAGGCCTCGGAGGCCTGGATCTTGCGATTGTTTCTGTTCTCTTCTGCGGCCTTGGCGTTCCGGCGGCGCCGGCTCTTCCGTCCCCTGGGCATGTCTCCGGCGAGGTGCTCAAAGCGTACAACAGTCCTGTGCAAGGATGCCCAGAGCTTCGGTAGAAAGCAGTGATCTCTACCTTCAAGAGGCCACCGCTGAAGCCACAGACGTCAGTAGAGTTTCAGAGGCCACGAACCAGTCGTTTTCGGCCACAAAGCCCGTTCCCGAGCGGGCTGATTTGCGCCTGCGGCAGCTCCGAGCGCGCTCTGAAAGCTGGACAGAAGCGGCCCCGCCTCTCCTGCCACGCACACGCCGAACACACAAGAGGAAGTGGGCCAGTCCTTTACACGAACTTCCGCAAGCACATAGGAAAAGGAGCCTGGGTGGGGCCTGGGTCCACAGGACTGCTGGGGATTGGTGGGGATTTGCAGTGTGCACAGCAGAAAAAAAAAAAAAAAGAATAACATAACGCTTGTGTCTGCTTCCATCTGGTACAGACGTACCTGGATTGGTTCGCGGGGCTTGGGAAGCAGTGGGTGCTTCCAGTCGCAGAGGCCGGGTGGGAGGGGTAAGGCAGGGACGGGGTGGGGCAGACTCCAGCCAGCGAGCCTTTAACCCCAACTCTCCTTTTCTGTCTTGGCTTCACAAGCGCATTCATTCTTCCCACTGATTTTCACAGGGCGTTTATGTGTGTCTAATTAATTCGTGGGCTCATGCAGGATACGAATAATATTAATGGCGACAATGGTGTGTGGTGACAGGAAATGAGTATGAAAAGCTAGGGAGCAGTGTTCAAGAGGCTTTACAAAGTTATATGATCACGAAGTCAGTGAGCGGGGCAGTGACAAGCATAGACTTTATCTCTCAGCATGTGCATGTTTAAGGAATGTATGGTGAAAATGATTTTACATGTATAAAACATGAATATTTTACCTGCATCCTGGAAGGGGTTAAATTTTTTTTAAGTTTGTAAACTCATTAGAGAAGGATCCCTGTAGAGCTCATAGTCTTTAATATCTCCCAGCTTTTTGGTGGTGTTTATGAAATAAGAAAAGGACTCCCTTTAGCTAGTGAATGTATTCTGAGGCGAGGCAAGGCAATATTGTATGCCATTGGGAAAATAGTATTGTCAATGTGGTTGCACCCAGCATGACCCAGATCTCTGCACATGGATATAAAGGGTGTACCTTGTGCACAGAAACAAGCATTGAAGATTTTTGGCCTAGTATATGTTATTTGACTTTGATGGATTCATCTCATATGCCAATGTTTGATCTCTTATGTACAAATAGAAAAGCACATACCAGTATTTCTAAATTGGAGCAGTTTCCTTTGAATTCATGATTGACTGATTCATTCATTCATTTACCCACTTATTCAGTTTATATTTGAAGTTCTGTAATCTAGAACATTGCAAAATTGGGTATTTTGTTTCCAATTACCTCCCCATTCTAATGGCATATCATGAGAATATAGTATGCTAACCACATTCTCTTTTCAGTGGTTATTTTCTTCCTGAAATTTGTAGCTGTTGTAGTTACTTTTTTGCTCTTGGAACAAAACACCCACCCAAAAGCAGCTGATGGGAGGAAATATTTATCTTAGTTTACAGTCTAGAGGGGAAGCTTCATGGTGACAGGGGAAAGCATGGTATGAGCAGTGACTGGACATCATTTGTCACAGCAAGTGAAAAACAGGAGAGTGCGCTGAACTAACACTAGCAAGCTAGGGCTAATAAACCTCAAGGTCCATCCCAGCATCACACCTCCTTCAGCAAGCTCCATTTCCAAAATCACCATTAGCTGGGGACCAAGCATTCGAATCACATAAGTTTATTGGGGGGGGGGCATTTGATTCAAATCACTACAATAGTCAAAACTTACTAGACTTCCTGATTGAAACCTAGACACAAACTGATTTTGGGCATACATATTTGTAACTGCATTCCAGTCTGCCCACAAACCAGCTGGCTGAGGAGACACTGCCATTTTCCTACCATTGCCTTTATCTGAATGATCCCTTGCTTCACTCCACAAGCTCTGTATAGAGTCCTAGACACAGCAGATTCTATCCTTAAATAATGTCCAATCTAGTGTTTCAGCTTCCATCCAATTTCTCCAAAGAAGTAATTGGGACCAGAATTTAGGCTCTAGGATACTTACAATGCTTCCAAAAATCTTAACAGAAATCATCTTTATGTAGGACAAGGACATAGAGGTTATTAATAATTAAAGACTATGCATTGTCAAAATATTACCACTACTTAAATTAACTGGGACAAATCATAAGATCATTTTTTTGGAAATTAGGAATCATTTATCTGTTTGGAATAAGTAGAACTTGATGGAGGGTGGGCAATTCATCTGTGGGGCTCTAAGAATATGATGAGAGGAGGGAAACAGATATTGATGTGATAGGCTACCATTTTATGCCCCCAAAATACCTCAACTCTGGAATTTTTACAATTTTCATTTACCAATAAAACTAACTAAAGGTTTAGTTAATTTACCAAAGATCACAGCACTGTAGGTATTTTAAATATCATAGCACTCTCAGCATTTTAAAGTCACATCTTCAGATTCCCAAACTCTACCTTCTGCCATCATACTTTGCAACTGATTCAATTTAATGCTTACTAGAAGGTGCAAGGAAGGCAATATCTGTGCTCCCTTAACATAAGAGTATGGAAGGAGGTGAGAAAAGGGGCAGATGTGAGGAAGAGCAAGGTGAGAGTTGTCTCTAACCTTATTGGGTTTTCCACACTTGAGTCTACCCCTTCTGAGTTATGTGAAGAGTACAATGATACTAAACCTTTCTACACTCCTATTTTCCATCTGTAAATTGATATGCCATATGATATTGAGATTAAAGGATAATAGCTTTTGCAAGTTATGGTAGACTTTCAGCCACTAAAGACGTCTATGGTCCTGTCCTCTTGTGAATATGTGACATTCTATGGCCAAATGAACCATGCAGCTGTAATTAAGGATTTTGACATGGAAGGATCATCCTGGATTATATGGGTGAACCAAACATTACCATAGAGTCCTTACAAGAAGGAGTCCACAAGGTTAGAATCAATGAATGATTTAAAGAGAGACCAGAGAGGAGATAAGATGCTACACTGCTGAATTTTCAATGGGAGGAAGAGGCAGCTTCTAGAAACTGGAAAGTATAAGAATAGGGTTTACCAATAAATATAGTCACTTTAAGCTACAAAATTGATTCATTTGTTACACAACCATAAGGAAGCTAGCACACAGCTATAAGGGTGCCTCATTTGTGGAGAGTTTTTAATCAATGAGAGCTTTGATCAATATTGAAGTGAGTTTATATTAGCATATTTTAGTGAATATTAGAATATTTTTAGGGGAGGGACTTGGGAAGAACTTGGCTGAAAATGTTGATAGCAATTTTGCAACTCCCCATGCATCTTTGTTCTTCTCTGCTGTCCACTGTTTGACCTGTACCAGCCATTGTCCTGGTGGTTTACCCTAATTTCCACTAGACATTGCACTCACCTACACATTGTGAAGCCCACTGACTGTAGTAAGTGCTGGAAGATATTTATAAGATATTTAATTTTAATTCCTTCCCTTTCTATTCTTAGTGATTAAAATCCTAGTATCCTCTAATACTATCCTTGTTCAAAGTTGATTTAACATTAATTCTTATCCTAACCCACTATTCTTCCCTCCTAATCTTAGTAACTAAAGTCCTAGAATACTCAATATAACCCTTGATCAATTAGTGAAGTAAAATTAGTGAAGTAAAATGGACCACTATTTTTAATTAGCTATTATTGCAGTAATCTTCCCATTGCCGCTACAAAGCAGACACAAAAAAGCAGCTTGTGGGATGAAAGGGTTTATCTTTGCTTTCAGACTCCATGGTGGCAGGAGAAAACAATGACATGAGTAGAGGCTGGACATCATCTCCTGGCAAACACCAGGTGGACAACAGTAGCAGGACAGTGTGCCAAACACTGGCAAGGGGAAGCTGGCTATAACACAAATAAGACCACCCCTAACAACACACCACCTCTAGCAAAGATGCAATTCCCAATAGTAATAGCCTCAAGTGAGAGATCATTAGATGAAATCTCAGGGAACTCAAAAGAATGATGATAGTTAAATCAAAAGAAAGCAAAGAAAAAATGTCTGAATGAATCCCAAGAGAGTACATGCATGTGAGCATGTGTGCGTACATATGCACACACAGACACACAGACACAGACAGACAGACACACACACACACACACACACACACACCACAAAACAGCTGACTAAAATAAAGAGGTTAAAACAAGCAGTGAAAGAGGACTTCAGTAAAGAGACAGAAATATGGAAGAAAATTAAACTCATAAACTAGACATGAAAAACACAATCAGTCAAATAAAAAATTTGTGGAAAGCCTCACTCAAAGAATGGATCAAGGGAAGGACAGAATATCTGAGCTTGAAGAGAAGATGAAGGAATTGGAACGGTCCAACACATACAAAGATTAATTAGTAAGAAGTTTGAATTAAATTTTCAAGACATTCAGGACACTATGAATAGACCATGGAAGACAAACAATTTTAGTGTAAAAGCATAGTAATATTTTCAATAAAATCATAGAGGAGAAATTGCCAAAATTACGGTGAAATGCCAATTCAGATATGGAGGCATTTAGAACACCAAATAGTCAAGACCAGAAAATAAAAACCTCCTCATCATATCATAATTAACTCACTAAATATGCAGAATACAGAAAGTATATTGAACACAGCAAGAGCAAAACACCTTCACACATAAAGGCATGCCCACCAGAATAATAGCAGATTTTTAAACAGAAACTATAAAAGCTAGGAGAGCCAATAATGATATATTTCACATTATGAAAGACTAGTGTCAGTTTAGACCATGATACCCAACAAAGCTTGAAGAAGAAAGCTAGAAGGAGAAAGAAAAAAAACTTTCCATGATTAAAAAAAAACAGCTAAAGGAATTCATAGTCACTAATCCAGCTCTACAGAAGATTCTTGCAGAATCTTTTTGAATAAAGACAAAGGCACATCCATAAGGTCACAGGAAAGAATACACCATGCTTGAGTAATAGTTAAGCAAGAGAATAGGAAAATACCAAACACTATAAAATCAGCAAAACTGACAGGAATTAATACATACCTTTCAATAATAATTCAACACAAATGAGCTCAATATCCTAATCAAAAGACACAAACTAGCAGACTGGAAACAAGGCAGGATCTTTCTATCTTTAGATGCTGCCTGATGTTGCTGGTGCACATTTTTGTGATCATATCATCTTCACTGTCTTCTGAGTGACAATCATCCTTCTTGGTTTTCACATTCTTTTCTTCTGAGTCCTCACTATCTTCTTCTGAATTCTTTCCAGATAATCTCTTCTATTTAGCTTCTCAGGAAGATGATCAAATTTTCTTAGCAGGAGGGCCCAAATCTCTTACATAATCTTCATCTGCATCATCAGATTCCTGAAACTGTGAATACTCAACAACCTTCCTATTTCTGACAGGTGAAAACATGTTCAATGTCCAAACAAGACCATGTTGAGCAGCCAAGGATGGGGACCTTCCCCAACCCATGTCCCTCCCCCCCCCAACTTTGGCTGATGGAGGCCTTCTTTGGCCCAACCCCAAACTTCTGGCTTCTGAAAGTCAGGGCTCCTTGGCCTGGGGCCCCTGAATCAGATGAGTCCCCCTCTCTACAAAATGGATCTAAATTAAATAGTTTTAAGTCATACACTTATGGGCTTGCCAGAGAAAATTTTAAGTCAAGATTGGATTCAGTCTGAGGCATACTTATTACTCCCTGCTCTCATTCATATCTATAGCAAAAGAGAGCAAAATGATATGAAGAAAGTGAACTTTAGAGAGGAAAGGTTTATGAGCAAGTTTAATGTTCTGGATAAGGTGGCTGCAGCCACCTTATTAAAGAGATTAAATAAATTAACATGATTAAAGATAAACCTTATTCTATTCACTGGGAGAAAAGGAAAGATACCCTGAGTGTAATACTCTATCCATGAAAATTTCTAATTTGTGAAAATTTACATTACTTTGAAAGGAGAAAGTCTAAAGAAAGAAAGTTGCTCAGGAAACTTCCTACATACTCAGCACCCACAGACACAAATAACACTATATCTTTCATCTAAGGGCATCAAGCTCCATCCTGAGTTGGTAGCAGAATTTGGTAGCATTATTCATGTGCCAATAGTTTTTTTTTCTTATTTATTATCCATAATGAGTTACATTATTTAGTGGGCAAATCATGCGCTGTTATCCCGAACTCCCCACTTCCCCCCCTCCCTATCCCTGATCAGTTGTATATCCTCCTTCGTGGGCTGTCTGTATTAGTCCTTGTGGCAAGGGATCCTGTATATCTTAGTACTCATCT
>PVHP010022453.1:0-28451 GCA_004024765.1 Zapus hudsonius
TTCTCCCTTGCAAAGCTAGCAGGTGGACACTGAACCCCAAGCCCACTCACCGAGAAAAAGAGCATGCCTGGTCCCCTGATTGGAAAGGAGATACACAGATGCCTCTGAGGATTGATCATTGGGCCAGAACTTCTCTCCTTATCTCAGTCCAGCCATTTTAAAGATCAATGTATTTCTCTAACCAGAAAGGATTAAAGACCCCAAGACAAAGAAACTCATTGACAACCCACTTTCTAGGACCCCTGTCTACTATTGAAAGGTTTTTACTTCTTTTCCCCTCTTGAATGGAATATCCCATATAAAGACCTCTCTTTTCTATGCAATAAAGTTTACTACCTCCTCTCTGCAATAAGCTTTTTCTCAAAACTTTTTTTCTCTTGTAATAAAGTTTCTTCTTTGGGCATGGAGAGATGGCTCAGCAGTTAAAGGCACTTGTTTGCAAAGCCTGACGGCCTGGGTTTGTATTCCCCAAAACCCACATGAAGCCAGATCACAATGACCTGTGTGTCTGGAGTTCGTTTGCAGTGGCAGAAGGCCTCTGTGTTCTCTCTTTTCCTCTCTCCTTGCAAATAAATAAATGAATAAAATATTTTTAAAATAAGGTTTCTCCTTTAAAACTCATCCCTCATTGTCTGTGAAATTCATTCCTAAATTTGCCAAAGAACCTCTGGCCACTGGCTTAGTGGAGCTTTGGTGACCTATTGACAGTTCGGCACCCTAGTTCCCGATTTACGTCACAGGCACCTTCTTGAATGGCATCTCTCTGCTGAAGAGCCAAAGTGTCCCATGCTTGATGGACCAAGCTGTGCTCTTGATGTGAGGTGGCTTGTCATAGATCAACCTGCTATCTGGTGAGAGTTGGGGCATGTGCCTCTCAAACACTAAACAAAACACCAAGAAAACCTTGAACTTGCAAAGCCTTCCTTACCCCATGCGTGACTTGGACCAATTCATCTCATGTACCTTACCGCCCTCAGAAGTCAGTGCAAAAGCCACGCCATCTCCTACCTCAGGGGACCCCAACCCAGGTAATCACGAAGACTGCTTGCTGGGAAAAACCACGAAAAATGCTTGCAACAGTTCCTTCGATTCTGTGTCAAGTGGGGTTTGTCTGGAATGTGGTCCCACTGGTTGAGATGGCAAGGGTGGCACTTTCAGGTGTGCTAGTGACAGGCACCTTGGAATTGCCTAGGAGTTTTCTGTGCTTCGTCAAGGAAGCCACTGGCAGAGAAAGAAAGCCAAGTCACTAGAAACTGGGCAACATGCCACTGAAATCAGTACCCAAGCCCAGGCCAGGAAGAAGTTAAGTCTCTCTCTGGATACAGGCATTGATCTGAGCTCCCAAAGATGGGGAGTCACGAATATCCACTGATGAGGAGGTGCTAAGCTATGGCCGGCCCGTCAGCCTTGGGGCAGCCTCCTTGCCAAAGCCCATCAGTGTATGCGAGTGTCAACCACAGTCTCTCACTCTGCAGGCACTGTTACCTGTCAGGCAGGATGTGGTTTCCTAAGAACCAAACCCAGAGAGGTAGAGAAAGTTGCCAAAGAGATACCATAAATGGGGGAGCCGTGGTTCTAACTGGGGTTTGTATGACCTGGCTCAAATGGGGGCGGTGGGGGTGTTCCCTGCCAGCCTAGGTTGATGAGAACCTACGAACCCCATCTCTGTGGAGACCATTGTCCTCTATTTTCTGGACTGAACTGTAGCCCCAAAAATTTATATATTGAAGTCCCAACCCTCAGTACTTCAGAATGTAACTGGATTTGGAGTGAGTCTTTACCCTAACACTATGATATTATGTGGGTGGCCCTAATCTAATCTGAATGGTGCCCTTATAAGAAAAGGAGGCACAAATAAACAGAGGGAACACTGTCCCCTGATCTTGAACTTCTGGCCTCCAGAAACAATAAATTTCTATTGTTTCAGCTACCTGTCTGTGACACCTTGTGGTATAGTAACCGAGAAAACCAATGAAGCAAGACTCAGCAATGTCTAGGTTCCTAGACGGAGGCAAGACTTCCCCCAGGAATACGTGGAGAGGGGAGAAAGGTGGGGACACAAACACCACCAATCCAAAACCAAAATGAGGACTGCATTTGGAGGCAACCAAGGTTGGGAAATAGTCGTTGCTACCAGTGGCTTCGGAAGGCTCGTTTGACTGGTTCTTAACAAAGTGCTTCCAGGGGAGGAGGAAGAGTGGTGTCCGTCTTGCCTGGTAAGCTACTTTCCATTTTTCCTGGTAGGGAGTGAGCAGGACGAAGGTAATGAGGCCCTTCCTGTCACCATCCCAGATAAGCAGTCACAGAGCCTTCCTGGTTGCCAGTGTTCACCTTGACAGTAAATGAAGCTTTTAAATGAGGAGTATGAATGACTGGGTTCAAGTTCAAGTGCACCAAGCATGGAATCCCATCTCCATCTCTGGCATCAGATTTTTTGGCGGTGGAGCGGGACTTGTGTATATGTGGAGGGGCAGGTGTGCATGCATGTGTGTGCAGAGGCCTGAAGTCAGTGTTGGGGTTCATCCTCAGACCTATTGAAAAAGGGTCTCTCAGTGATACTAGAGCTCAGCCATCTGGACAGACTAGCTAGCCAGCGAGCCTCGAGGATCCCCTGTGTCTTCCCCCTCCAGCATGACCGGCATTTTACACAGGCTCTGAGGATTCAAGCTCAGGTCATCATACTACCCCCTGAGCCCTTTCCTCGGCCCTGAGCATTATCTGACATCTGACTTCACATAGCTTCTGTGTCAAATCAGATTGTTATGTTTCTTACTGTCCAAATGTACTTATAGAGGGCTTATATCATATGACCTGTGTCATGGTTTGATCCAGGTGTCTCCCACAAACAAATGAATGTGTTCTGGGTAATCGATCCTCAGCTAATGACAGTTTAGATTTTACAAACTTGATGGAGCTGTGTTGTTGGGGGCAGACTTTTGGGGGTTATAAACCAGCTTCCCCTTGCCAGTATTTGGCACACCTTCCTGCCGCTGTTTCCAGTGCTGTGGCGGAGGTGATGTCTACCCCTCTGCTCATGCCATCATTTTCCCTGCCAGGATCAAGTCTCCCCTCAAGTCTGTAAGCCAAATAAACCCTTTCCTCCACAAGCCACTTTTGTTTGGGTTCTTTCTGCACAGCAACTAGAATGCTGACCGCAACAGTTTTGGTACCAGGATGTGGGATCATCTGTTGCTGCTGGAACCCTGATTCTGTGGCTTTGGCATTTTGGAAGTGATCTGCAGGAGGAATATGGAAGGATTTGAAACCTGTCCTAAGAGATGCCTCGCAGTGCTGTGAGCACAGCTTCATGGAAGAACTATGGACTGTGAGGTTTGGCTTACAAGGGTTAGAACTTGGTCAGGACTGTGCCAGAAGCAGTTTGCATGTGAGGCTTGCTGCGTTCTGCCTGCCTGTGTCCTGGGAACCTGTGCAGGGTTGTTTTATGTAAAGATGGACTGGTGTGAGCAGATGGAGATGGCACAGAAAGAAAGATCTTTGGGTCGAAACTGCTGCCCATTCACCTGCAATTGTTTGAGAGATGAAAACCATTGAGATTGGGCCAGCTGGTCTGCATTGGAACAACAGGAAGAATGTGGACTCGTTGAAGAAAGGGTCCTGAATGCTTTGTTCCCTCCTGGATTAACAAGTTGGTAGCCCACCTGGTTCTGTGGAGTAGAACAAATGTAAGAAGAGAGGGTCATTGGATCTGCACCACAGTTTTGTTTTTGAAAAATGGCCATCAGCATGTGAAGAAGGTGTGCTAGGTTGCCTGCATGGAGCCCTATGGAGCCATGAGGAAGAACTGTGGGTTGCAATGGAGACCCAGTAAGATGCCAGGACTATGGATGGCTGCCAAGGTGAGCTGCCAGCCCCGGATGAAGTTTTCCCGGACTGTGAGTAGCCGAGCTGGAGGGGAATTGAATCTCCAAGATTCAATTGTGTTACTGATTAGAATCATTGAACTTGGAGTCAGAGATTGCTGGTGCCCTGTTTGTTTTAAATCTTGTATTGGTCAATCTGTTTTTGCTGTGTGAATGTTCTGTCCCATTACAGGTTTATTTTTGGTATTATGGCTCAGTTGAAAGCTGTGGGGACTTAAGAGTTGAGCTGAATACATTGTATTTACATCATGTGTGATTATTAGTTTGTGGGGACCAGCAGTGGACTGTCATGATTTGATCCAGATGTCCCCCACAAACAAATGAATGTGTTCTGGGTAATCAATACTCAGCTGATGGCAGTTTAGATTTTACAAACTCGATGGAGCTGTGTTGTTGGGGGCAGGCTTTTGGGGGTTATAAACCAGCTTCCCCTTGGCACACCTTCTTGCTGCTATTTCCAGTGCTGTGGCGGAGGTGATGTCCACCCCTCTGCTCATGCCATCGTTTCCCTCCCAGGATGGAGTCTCCCCTCGAGACCATAAGCCAAAGAAACCCATTCCTACACAGCTGCTTTTGTTTGGATTCTTTCTGTGCAGCAACTAGAATGCTGACCGCAACAACATATTAGATAAAATCTAAGCAAAGAATAATGCAGACAAAGGAATGAGAAGATGGTTATACATTTAGCCTTTTTTTCCTTTTTTTTTTTTTTTTGAAGTAAGATATCAATCACTCTAGCCCAGGCTGACCTGGAATTCACTATGTAGTCTCAGGGTGGCCTTGAACTCATGGTGATCCTCCTACCTCTGCCTCCCAAGTGCTGGGATTAAAGACGTACACCTCCATGCCTGGCTGGTTACATTTCGTAAACAACATTAATTAAGACCAGACATCCTGGCATCCAAGGGAGAAAAAGTGGGGTGCTTTTAAAAGTAGAAGACAAGGAAGACTAGAATGTATATAAGACACTGTACTCCTTTCAAGAAAAATATAATGGAATATTTACAATTTTATTTCAGTGTCCATATCCCAAACAAAGAGCAGAACCCTGACATGTCCTCCCTGGGGGGGGGGGCTTCAGAGTTTCCACACTTGCTTAGCTTAGAATAGATGAATGCACCACTATATAACCCTGCCCACGCACAAGCCCACGTTCTTGGTAAACCCAACACCCTTCTCTCTCTTTTTTGATAAAAATAGCCTTTATACTATTATTGAATTATAAAAGTAATACTTGTTCCTAGTAGAAAATGTATAAAATACTGTGAACTACAAATTAGAGTAAAAATACCCTTCATTCTCCCAAATTAAGGGCAAAAATATTTCAGTTGACTTCATTCTAGAATGTTCTCTAGGACTTTTTAATCTTCCTTTGTTTCTTGACCCACGTACTTTGGCTTGCCTCAACTGAGGAATTTTTCTTTTTTTATTCTTTTTTTTAATACATATATATATATATACATTTATTGTCCATAATGAATTACATTATTTAGTGGACAAACAATGAGTTGTTATCCTCAATTCCCCGATGCCCCCCCTCCCCATCCCCAATCAGCTGGATATCCTCCTCCGTGGGTCGTATGGATCCGTCCTTGTGGCAGGGGACCATGGATAGCCTAGTACTCAGCCCGGTCCTCCTGGCCCAAGTGTGTTGTTACTGAGGGGTGCCATGCCTCTGGATAGTCTCCCCCACCATGGCTCTTACAATATTTCTGCCCCCTCTTCTGTTCAGTTCCCTGAGTCGTGGTGGGTGAGTATTAAGGTTGCTTTAATGTTGTGAGCCTAGGGGTCTTTGTCTAGAAAATTGTTGGTTTCTGTCACCCTGGCCTATCCTGTGTTGATTGAATGGCTATGGCTGTGGGTCCCTTGTTCATCCCGTCATTCTCTGCGGGGTTCCATATGGATCCTCCACAATATGACTGTGGTGGCTTATCTCTTGCCAGGATCTCAGCTATCTACCTACGGTCGGATGGTAGGATTAGATGGGCCACAGCCCTCTCGCTGCATCCTGAAAAATACAAACACAATCTCCATGGGAGAGTGAGATCAGTATAGGTTAACAAATACAGACAATTCTGGATTACGTAGATTCTATTTTTAGTAGCCTCCCCGTCAATCACTCCCATAATGCATCTTTTCTTGTGAGCCCAAGAGTACGGGATCCAGTGTCTATCGCCCTGAATCCCCAGTTCCAGTCAAGGGCTCCCCCTCACTGAGTGGAATATTTGGCCAAATTTAAAAGCTGTTGATTATTTCCCCTAGGCCCAGGTTTCTCCATTGCACTAGTGCTTCTTTCTTGGTTCGCTGTTCTCTCCCAGTCGGAGGTGCGGTCAGCCTACTCATGGCCACAGACTGCGTTTCATGCCAGTGGTCTCTGTTTACTCCCGCTGTTGTTGATCAGCTTCCCCTGGCAGCTTGTGCAGTCCCTTCCAGCACTGTACTAACTGGCATCTGGGGGCTGGTTACCATTCCGGACTCTTGAAGGGTCTCTTGATGCTGATTGATGGCATTCTGTGGTTTCTTCAGCAACAGGTTTTGCCTCAGGCCTGGAGAGGGCATTCAAGGGCTTTGACAGAATTCTGTCTAGTTTTTGGAACCTCATGGGTCACTTTGGTCAACAGCTCAGTGAGGGAAGGAACCGGTGGCTAGGACCAGGGGTTGTCAGACTGATCAATTATTCACAGGCTTAGACTCTCTTCCCTACTACTCATAGCCCCTCTTGCCAGTCATTGCCCACTACTTGCACAACAACTGAGAAATTTTTCACTCCAGGTAAACACCTCAGAAAAACATCTTGAATTACCAGCTCTTCAACCTCTCCCGGGCTTGGAGTTCATTTATCTTTTTTTTTTTTTGGGGGGGGGGGGGTTCAAGGTAGGGTCTCGCTCTAGCCCAGGCTGACCTGGAATTCACTCTGTAGTCTCAGGGTGGCCTTGAACTCACTTCGATCGATCCTCCTACCTCTGCCTCCCGTCCCGAGTGCTGGGATTAAAGACGTGTGCCACCACGCCCAGCTTGGAGTTCATTTTTCTTAAACTAGATGTTAAGCAACTACTGCCTCCATCGACCTGCCTGAGAGAGACTTTCCTGGGACAATCTCTAGACAGCTTACCCTTGGGCGCCCACTCTGCCAGTGTCCATTATAAAATGTGCTCCACTTTGCAAACTGCTGGTCATGTGGGAAGCCTCATTCCAAATCATTCAAACTTCCTTCACTTGATCGATTTTCTCAGTCGATCTCTCCCTGGAGGCAGAGTGGCCTGTGAGAAGGTGTGTCTAACCACACATCCCACTACCTTAAAAAAGTGGACTGGGCTGGAGGGCAGTATCAGGAATTAAAGGCACTTGCTTGTGGGTCCTGATGGTCCTGGTTTGAGTCCCCAGTACCCAGTAAGGCCAGTGCACAAAGTGGTGCATGTGTCTGGAGTAGCGGCAGGAGGCCCTGGCACTCCCATTCCTTCTTGTTCTCTCTCTCTCTCCTCTCTCTGATTGCAAACAAATAATAACAAAAATATTTTTAAGTGAGCTACATTTCTTTGGATGTCACTGCCCTGTTTTATTTCACCATTTGAAATTCTACTAAGTGATTCCTCGGGATGAGATGAACATCATGTAAAAAGCCCAATTCAAATTCAATCCGATCAAGGAATCTCTGTGTGGCTGGTGTCTGTCCTTATTCTACTCACATGGAGCCTGGCTGCATGGGGTGGGAGGGAACTATATTGAAAGGAGTAAGAGAAGTCATGTTAGAACTGAGAAGAAAAAGACACCGTCTCTGGGGCTCTGCCAGGGAGTCCTCTGTCACTGTCTGGGGCTGGTCAGGCCCCAGGATACAGTGTGGTGGGAGAATCCAAAGGGCCTCTGATGTCAGCCTCTTGCTGGTGGAGACCCCCTTTCCTTAATCATTTGTTGCATATATGTGTGTGTTATGTGTTGTGTGTATTCCTGTTCATATGTATGTGAATGCACATGTGTGTGTGGTGAGTACATAGGCACACGTCCGTGCCTATGGAGGTCAGAGGTTAACAGTGGGCATCTTCCTCAATCACTCTCCCACCTTATTTATTAATTTATTTTTGGAAAGAGTCTCTCACTAAACTCACCCACTTAGCTAGAGCAGCTAGCCAGCAAATCTTGGGGATCCCGTGGTCTCTACCAGTGCTGGGTGCTCTTCCAAGTGCTCACTACCACGTCTAGCCTTTATGTAGGTGCTGGGTTCTTGTGTATAGCAAGCACTTTAATCACTGAGCTATTTCCCTAGTCCCTCCCTGGCTATTTTTTCCATATTTTATTTATTTATTTGCAAGAAGAGAGAGAGAGAAAGAGAGATAGAGAATGGGCACACCAGGTCCTCTTGCCACTGCAAACAAACTCCAGATGCATGCACCACTTTGTACATCTGGCTTTAAGTTGGCACTGGGCACTGGGGAATCAAACCTGGGCTTTACAAACAAGCCCCTTTACCCAGAGAGCCATTTCCCCAGCCCCATCCTCCCTATTTGGGGGGAGTCATCTTCCTTTACTTTATGCTGAGCAGAGGGGCTGGTTCTCTCATTTCTACTGCATCGCCCACAAGGCAGCTGCTCTTCCTGAACTATCACATAGTCCTTCCCTGGGTCCATGGTCTGAGTCCTCCAGACACTGTTGCCAAGAAAAAATTGTGTTCAGTAGAGTGACTGTGATACAAGCCACAGGCTCCCTCACTTCCCACAGCCCTAATAACCAGCCTGTCCCTAGCTAACAGACACTTTTCTGGGAAGGAGCAATGGGCACGGTGGGCAAAGGCCCACAGCCCCAGGAGAAGACCAGAGCTCTAAACCCTGGAGAATTTCAGGGATGCCCATGCTCCTGTGACCACTGGCAGAAAATGGAAACATCCCAGATGACACACTATCCTGCCAAATCAGAGCTGTCCATAATGCCTAAGGCCCGAGGCAGAGGTGCCCATCCTCTGCCAACCTGCTCTCGCCAGGGTCACTCTACCTAACCATCAGCAGCACTGGACAAAAATAGACATTCTTTCCCAGGACTTCCTGTCTTCAATGGCTTCCAGGACATGCTCTCTTCTGACTTGTCCTACCTACCTTACGGGTCATTCCTGCACATGGGCCTTGGCTCCCCCCTCCCACCAGCAGCTATCTCCAGAGTGTGTGGGAATTTGACACTTCTGTTTGCCTGCCCTCATTCCTAGTGGTCTAGCCTGAGCTCATCTGACTACCTACTACTTCCGTCATCTGCTAGCTAACATCATGATGACTCCTGTTAACTTATGCCAATCATCTGATAGCATCCATTGTCCCACGATGACGAGATGACAGGGTCTACCATCTCTGTGCTGACGGCTCAGTCATCATGATTTCCACATGTATCTCTCCAGCCCAGACTTCTCCAAACTCCAGACTGGGTCTGCCTGCCTACAGACCACACTGCTGAAAGCTGCCTTGGAGCTGACTCTCCACAGATACAAGTCAGAACTCTCACTGCCTGAGGCCATTCTGAGTCCAGTTGATGACATCATCATGTAGAATGAGGTGTATGAACAAAAATAAGACTTTACATACATTGCTATATTTCTGCATTTCCAAAGCTAGGGAGGAACAGGTTAGAGTTTATCAGCTCCCTAAGGGCATTGGCCTAAGTGCCAGAATATTAGCTCAGCCACATGGTAATAATGTCACTTGGAGCATGTGACTCGTGTTCTGGCCACCCACCTCAGGGGACTGCTGTTTGATATACGTGCAGGCCTGGCATATGATAGACTCTTAGGAAAAGTCACTTTTTAAATATTTTTATTTATTTATTTGAGAGACAGAGAGGCAGGAAAAAGAGACAGAGAGTGTGTGTTTGTGTGAGTGTGTCCACCAGGGTCTATTGCCACTGCAAACAAACGCCAGATGGATGTGCCACTTTGTGCATTTGGCTTTATGTAGGTACTAGGAAATTGAACCTGGGCCAACAGGCTATTCAAGCAAGTGCCTTTAACCACTGAGACATATTTCCAGCCCCCAAAAGTCACTTTTGTCCTCCTCCTATGCTATCCTGTTCAAACAGGTTGGGTGACAAAAGACACATAAATCCTGGGCCCTTGACCTGCTACCTGTTAAAAGCATGGTGTGGGCGTGGGCTTCTTCTGCCCACATAGCTTGGCCATCAAATATGAGATGAGCTCACAAGGCTAGAACGTAATTTTGGAAGTCCCATCAGCTTCACCACAAATCACACCTCTGATATGGGGATTACAGCAACAACTGTCCAGGTTACTTCAAAGAAACTCAAACATATTAACTCTTCACTGGAGCCTACACATATCTGATGGATACCTGCAAAGGATAAGGCTTGGAATTGATTTGAATTGTGTGTGTGTGTGTGTGTGTGTGTGTGTGTGTGTGTGTGTGTGTGTGTGTGTGTGTAGGCCGGAGGTTAACATCCAGGTGTCTTCCATAATTTCTCTCTATGGACTCAGACAGCATCTCATACCTATACCCAAAGCTCTCTGAGTTGGCTAGTCTAGCCAGCCAGTTTGCCTGGAATCCCACCCAGCATTTCATGGGTGCCAGGAATGTGAACACCAGTCCTCCCAGTGGACAGCAAGCACTTTATCAATTGAGCCATCTCCCTAGTCCCAAGACTTTGCGTTTGTGTTTTCATCTCTCTCTCTCTCTCTGCCCCACTCATTGCCTCACCACTGAAGCCAAACTTGCCTCAGCTCTGCTTGGAGATATGCCGATGGTGTAAGAAAAGTTCCCTCTAGGACTATAATGGGGTTAAGTTGGCCTACTGTCCACTAGAGGGGATATCTGATTGCTGTACCCTAATGGACCTCATGCCTGCTCAGCAGCTCATACTCTGTAAGATCTCCAGCCCTATTGCAAGGCCAGGCTCATGAAGAATGATGACAGCAGTAATGGGATAGAGGCAATCATTCCTCATTTGAGCACTGAAAGCCCTCTGACAAGACAATGATGTCCGCAACAAGACAGAATTGGTTCCTGGGTTAAGTGTCCACCCCTTAGCCCACCAAGGATAAGGCTGAGATATTTGCATGCATCTTTTGATATAATTCTCATCATGAAAAGGTGATTACTAAACTTAGCTTCCCCCCCCCACACACACACACCAAAAAAGATTAGAAGCCTACTATTCCCATCACTAAGCAAGTCACCTGGTCACCTCTGGTCACTGCTTGCTCTCTTTGGCCCAAGTTGACCAACTTGACTCAAAGTATCAATAAAGGAGCCTTGTCTCTTTTCTGTGTGACTTTTCCTCCTTCCTACCTGTTGTAGTCAGTTCTACGTTGCTAGAATACACATCCAAACCAGACACACTTTATGGGAGGCAGGGGGTTATTTCACGCTTGTGAATTCAGGGGAAAGTTCTATCAATGGCAGAAGAAGCTGGCTCCCTTTCATAGATCCAAGCAGAAATGACCAAACAGCCAGCAAACACCAAAGCAACAAGCAGGACCCACCCCCCCTCCAGAGCTCTGCATACCTTTAGGCTGGAAGTCAGACCCACCCCCAATGACAAGCCTTCCAGGCAGGCACTGGAGAGCCAAGTTACAAGCTTTAATAAAACACCCGAGTCTATGGGGGACATATATTCAAACTACCACACCACCTTTCCCATGCCACAAGATCCTGCCATCCACTGTCACTAGGGCACAGTTTCAAAAACATCCTGTTTCCAATCAATATGTCATTGTTGCTTCTGTCCTCTGCATATGAAATGACATTGACTTGGTGACTCCGGCCTGGCCCCATTACAGCTGTCTGTGGAGGTTGGTCCCAACCCTGGGGCATACTTGTCCTCCTCCCCCAGAAGAGGTAGCCCTCATTGGGTGTGCCTTCTTGTCTAGAACCTGAGCATTCAACTCTACTACTCACACCTAGAAACTGGCAGGTGACATTGATCACTCACTGGGCAGCAGAGCTACTCAAAGCACTGCTTTTTAATCTCATTAATGTTTAGCTTTACATACAAGTAGTGGGTTTCATCATGGCATCTTCATACATATGTGTCATGATGCTGTCTTCTCATTCAGTCCCCTGTTCTACCCATCCACCTCTAGCTGGATCCCTTTTTTCCTCCAATTAGTCTACTGCTTTCTGTTTAAAATAGATTTTGCTTATTTATTTGCAAGGATACAAAGAGAGAGAGAGAGAGAGAGAGAGAGAGAGAGAGAGAGAGAGAGAGAGAGAGAGAGAGAGGAGACCATGGGTGCACCAGGTTCTCTTGTTGCTGCAAACCAGACCCATGCACCACTTTGTGCATCTGGCTTTACATGGGTACTAGGAAATCAAACCTGGGCGGGCAAACTTGGCAAGCAATGGCCTTTACCCACAAAACCATCTGCAGAGCCCTTCCCTGCTGCTTTTCTTACTTACTTTCTTACATGTATTCCATTCCATTACCCTCTCTGTTTCCCACCTTCCTTAAGTCTTCCTTAGATCTTCCTCTCCTCTTCATGATCCCCTTTCTAGTTTTGTGACCTACAAATACAGGAATCTACACACACATATGATGTTAAAGCTCAGTTCTGTATATGAGAGAAAGCATGCAGCACTCGTCTTTCTGAGTCTCACTCCACTTAACAACCTTGACCTTGAGTTGCATCCATCTTCCTATAAATGTCCTGGTTTTGTTTTTCTTTATGGCTTCAGAAAAACAAGCATTGTGTATATGCCCCACGTTTTCTTTACCCGTTCTTCTATTGACGGACATCTAGAGCGGTTCCTTTTCCTGGCTCTTGTGAACAATGAAACAATAAACACAAATGCCAAGCATTTTTCAAATGTGAACTGATTGAGTCTGCCCAACACCCCATATAGACACTACTATCAGCCTTTCCTCACAGATGAGGAAACCAGGAAGAAGAAGGGGTACCACACGAGCCCAAATCCCCACAGCTCCAGGCTGGCTGTGTGTGGCCCCCCAAGGAGGGACCTACAGCAAACTCAAGCATCCAAGTCCGTGTTTTGTCTGACTAGCAAGCTCTTTTCATTTGTTCAAGATAGTCCAAGAAATGAGGTGACCTAATGGGACCATACATCCTACATGCAGGCTACAGGATTTATGAAGATGGGTGACATCACCATTTAGATTTTCTCCACTCTTGGAGACTCCAACAGGGAGTGCAGGTAACAGACATTTCACTCCAGTTCTGACAGAGCACCAGCCCAAGTGCCTTGCATCTGTCTTCCTCCCGGGCTTCACCCATGAGCTTCATACAGGAAGAGAGGGTCTTGGCAGTCAGGACCACATCCCTGAGCTGGGGTCCCCAGGATCAATGTTAGAACTCTGTGGAACCGCCGTAGGGATACTATAAGGAACAAAGCACCTTTCCTTAGTAATATTTTAACTTAGTATTATTTCATGTCTTCCCATAAACAGTTTCAGGGAGATTGCAAGATTAAAAATGAAAAACTTGCAGAAAGAAGAAAACAAAGCCAGGCAAGGAACAGAAAACAGGGAGGAGTGGGGCTAACACTACCATACACGTAACTGAAGACCTTGTCGTGTGTGGTGAGAGAGAGACTACATTGCTTTTTAGTGTCCATTGGAAAAAGAAACTCCATTTTTAATAGGTGTGTGAAACAATTGCTGGAGGAAAATATAAGTGATACTGAAACTGAGATGGGACATGAACTTGCCCTTGGGCGCCCAAAGGCATGACCACCCCAACAACAGCTTCCAGTTGACCTTGGGTATAGACAAAAGCCTCTTAAGAGGGAGCTTGTTAAAGGCAGTTCATTAAAAACAGTTTATCAAGGGCATTGTAACACAGTCCTGGCACCTGTCTGCATCCCTGGCATGAGCCAGGGTAGACCTGAACCACCGGTTGGTGGCTCAGGTCTGATCATGACCATCACCCACCTGCCAACCATCTGTAGCCTGTTGCCCAAGACGTTGATTCTGTCGCCTCACAGGCTCAGCTGCTCCTTGACCTTCCCCTCCTTCTGGGCTCCAGGATCCCTCCATCTGCACCCCACTCCTTCCAGAAGCAAAAGGAGAGTCTGTATAGCATGGTGATGATGCCCTTGGTCTTCTTAGAGGTCTGGGCTTAAATTTTGGCTCCTCCTCATACTGACTGTGATGAGGTCCATCAGTGTAAGTCATCCAACCTTAACAAATGCAGATGAAGAACAGTGCCCACCCATCCCACCCTCTTTGTGAAGAGTAAATGAGCTTCTGGTAGATACCAGGAGTCCTTCTAGGCCTTTGGGGTACATCACAGCCCCAAAATGATTATGACCCTTGTGGAATTCACCTTCCTTCTGGAATTTGCTTTTCTATTGTGTGCCTGACAAATTAATAAACAGTGCTGCAGTCATGGATACCAATTGCTCCTAAGGTCACAGGACTTACAGGGAACATGTTTGTTTGTTTGCATCAGTTAAATAACTAACAAAGACCCCCTAGGTGTCCCAGACAGTGCCAGAGCCCTGTGTTACTGCAATATTTGGGGTAATCTTGGTTCATGTGCTCATGAAGTTAATAATTCTGTGAGGAGATAAAATTTGAGATTAATAAGAGCACAAAGGAAGCCATAAGCAATCAGGAAAACAATGGAGATGTGGGGACTGTAGTGATAACAGACACACCTTAGTTAGAAACCAGATGCCGGGAGCTTAGTCAACATCCATTTTCTCCTCCCCTCTCCTCTCCACTGCTGTATCTCTTCGACTCTTCTCCTCTCCTCTCCTCTCTTTTCTCTGTTTCTGTAAGTAGAACTCGGATGGCATCCAGGTATCTTTTTTTCCCAGTGAAGTGGGGTTGGTAAGCCCTGGCTTGGCTCTGGTTTAGGGTGAAAGGACATGACTGACTTCATCATTCTTTCTGATTCATGTTTCTGGCCAGCAAAAATTTTGGGAGATGGGCCAATGGCCAGTCAGCATGAGGAAAAGGCTACTGAAGGAACCCAGGGAAGCTGCTCCCGTCACCCTGATACCCAACCGTGAAGAAAGATACCTCAGCTATCAAGGCCAAGGGCCAAGATGTCCTGACACAGCCCCTGTCCCACTCCTTTCTCTGGGAGATAATGTGATTATTGCTAAACCAACTTAACCCAGGTGTTCAGTGACTGCAGCCCAAAGTATTCAGACTAGTAAAATCAAGAGTGGTGAAAATAAGATGTGATTACCTTCCTTCTAGAATGTTCCACATGTGTCTCCCTTGGAGCAGAAGAGAGATCTCACTGAGAGCTTAGGCCATGATCCACTTTCCTCTCCCTGAGAATCTAGCCAGCTCTATTCTGGAAAGCTCCTTCATCCTTCAGTGGCTCCCTCCTCCTCTCTTCTTGGGTACCACCTTTGTTTGTAGGCTCCTCACCACTATACAATATGACAGTAGCTTCTGAACTTGTCCCATGCTGCCCTTTCAGGGTGTCTTCTCTAGGGAGCTGCCCCAGTGTCCTTTCTGAGGTATGAAAAGGACCATGAAATGTGGTAGTTTTATTAAAGCTAGCCCCCTGTTCACAACTTAAAAGCAAGATGCACAAAGTACAGTTGTGCTCTTGGCTGATGGACTCAACTTCTTCCTGAAGCTGGTAAGCTAGGGATCTGTTTCTCCTCCCCCCTGACCCAGTCCTTCTGTCCCAAGGCCTCTCTCCATCTGTCCTGCATGTGGCTGCTCCTATGACACCTGGAATGTTGCTTCCCTGAGCAGTCTCGAACGTCCCAGTCTATGCCAAGTCTTCCCTTTATGGACTCAGGCCCGTGGCACATGGAGCTGTATGCAGCTTTCTGTGTGCTTGCCTTGGATAAATAAGATGACTTGGGCCAGTAAAAACTTTATAGAATTCTGAGCTGTCAGAGGCAATCATTTTGTGACTTTAGATGTGACTTCATTTGACTTAAGTTCTTCCATTTGAGCAGTACAGTTGCCTAAGTGCCCAGTGTTCAGGACAGTGACTTAACATTTTCAGCAACTGAGTTCGTTTCTCATCATTTGGGAAGGGATAAGGCTGTGTGCAAGGCCATAGCTACTCTCAAAATTAGTCCATTCTATCTAACCACCATCTCTGCTCAGAGAAAACAACGAAACTAGGACAGGGAAATGACCTGGGTCAGAGCAAAATGGAGCCACCTACACAAACATGATGACAAGTTGATCACAGGCTTATATCAGCAATCTCTGCTAGTCTTCTTCCTGGTCTCACTAACATACACCATGTCCTGTGACACATGCTGCATTTTGGAGACACTCTAATGACAAAGTCATGTCTGAAACAAAAACAACATACCCAGGACCAGGAAGACAGGCATCTCAAGATAGAGGAGGGTATTTGTAGCAGAGGCTACTGTCTCTTCACAGTTCTGATATCTAAAAAAACATGATTGTCTGGGGAGGAAATTCACACAATGGATTCTGGGATGACAGGACTTGGCACAGGTCAATGAAGCTGACATTATTGCTACTTTCAGAGTTTGGGATTTATCCTGTGGCCGAGGAGAATTGCCAGCTGGTTTTATTACGGTGGAAAGATTTAAAAAAAAAAAGTGGGAGAGGTGACTGGATCCAAGCTCTGAAAAATAAGTGGAAATCAGAGTTGAGAGATGTAGGGCTGCAGGGAACAGGGGACTGAGCCCATCATCATCACTGGAGCCCTGTCAAGTATGGGCTCAGCGATCATAGACAATCAAGAAAACACTGAAAGGAAGAAGAAGAGGAGGAAGGAAAGGAGGAAAGAGAGGTCATCAACACTGTGGTGATCTGAAGAGTCAACTCTCCTCTGTTCTAGTTGCTGGTTATTTTCATACCGGCTCATCAATATGCGGGCAAGTGCCTTAACCACTGAGCAAACTCTCCAGCCCCACATGTGTTTTGTTTGGGGCTTAAAGAGCAAGGCTGAATGCTGATATTCTGTTGGGAGCATGCATGGGTGCCGCTGCTTAGGAGCCTCTGCGACTTCACCCTGAAGCTGACCGCACACCCTTGCCTGACGTTCCCACACTGCTTCGCTCTGGCCCTAGGCTGCAAAGTGATCTTTTCATCCCCTCTTTTGTTCCAGAACACGATGGGGCTGCATTGTTTCTCTTTGGGGTCTGCAGCTTGTGGTATTGTGACCAGCTGGGCGCAGTGACTTCAGCCACCCCAGCCCCTCTCATTTCAGCATCAGAAAAGGCTGGGCCCTCCACAGGAAACCGCATGCTTTTATTTTTGGCTTTTGTTTTTGTTCTTTTAAAGTCATCCAAATGGCATGACGCTTCTGATCATGCCTTCCTTCTCTTCTCCCACCCGGCAGCCAGAGGCTACACTTCCAGTGGAAATGTATCGGTTTTTTCCTTCCTGGCAAGCATTTCCTCCCATCAGCTGCTTTTGGGTGGGTGCTTTGTCCTAGAAACATGAAGGTAAGTGCAACATCTACTATAAATAATACTGCTATGAAGATTTGGGCCCATGGTTTTGCTTCGCTTGTGATATACTTGGCAGTGGACTTGCTGGTGCAGTGCTGAATACAAGTGGTTTGTATCTTTCTAGGAATTTGTTCTTTTCAGAGAGATTACTTTATTATCAGAGCCTTGCTAGAGGAGGTGTGATGCTGGTGAGGCAGGGGCTTGGGTGTTCTATTACAGTCCAGCTTGCCTAACTTAACTCACTCTCTCTCCTTCCTCCCTGCTCATGAGATGTGATGCCTGGATGTGTGCTCCTGCCATATTTCCCTGCTCTGACAGAAACTTCCCTTTGAAACAGCAAGCCAGAAATAAACCCTTTCCTTCCATATGCTGCTTATGGACAGGTGTTTTGTCCCAGCAACAAGAAGGTGACTGCTCTACAAGCCATATATATATATATATATATATATATATATATATATATATATATATATATATATATATATATTCTTTTGTTTGTCTTTTGTTTGTTTGTTTTTGAGGTAGGGTCTCACTCTAGCCCAGGCTAACCTGGAATTCACTATGTAGTCTCAGGGTGGCCTTGAACTCATGGTGATCCTCCTACCTCTGCCTCCCGAGTGCTGGGATTAAAGGCATGTACCACACACACACATATATTCTATAAAACGTTTTCCACTCTTCTAGTGGGTCCATCAGTTGATTTACCACCTATGCTATTACTATTTTCTTCATTGATTATTGCCCATATTTGCAATTTCTAGGTGTATTCAAGCAATTCACTTTGTGCCTATACAACAAAAGACAGATTCAACAACGTTTTGTTACTAACACTCACAATAATAGAAGTTGGACCCAACTCCTCCTACCTCCACTGAATTCCCAAGTGCTAGGATTATAGAGACACTCTACCATTCCTGGCTTAATTTGGTACTGGGATTAAACTCAGGGCTTTGTGCATGTTATTGACTGAGCTACATCCCTAGTCTATAAGACCATTTTACAGACAAGAAACAGACATGCAGAACTGTCACAGGCTAAGAGTTTAAGATCTCCCAGGCAGTGCTTGGAAAATCTACTGTCAAGGTCCCAGACTTTTCATCCCACGTGGAAGGAGACATCATGTTCAGATTCCTCATTGTTTCACTCTCAGCCCAGTAAAGCCCATAGTTGGCTGCACAGATGTCTTCTGATACTGTCAGCTCTATGAGAGGAAAGATTTCTCGTCTTCAGTGTTACATCATAGAGCAGCTATGTCTGAACAGAAGAGCTAATCTACCTCAGAGTATTTGGTGTACACTGTGTGCAAAATCTATTCCCTCACCCTGGAAGAGACTGAAGCATATCTCATAAATTTAGAAAAGCCATGGGCAATTCAAGAGTTGGGCAGTTAAGGGTGAAATAGCCTTATCTCAAACTGGGAAGATGGGACATTTGGTCAATCACAAGCAAGAGGACCTGAGTTATTAAAAATATTTTATTTATTTATTTGAGAGAGAGAGAGAGAGAGAGAGAGAGAGAGAGAGAGAGAGAGAGAGAGAATGGGTACACCAGGGCCTCCAGGCACTGCAAACGAACTCCAGACACACGTACCCTCTTGTGCATCTGGCTTTAGGTGGGCACTGGGGAATTGAACTCCGGTCCTTCTGCATTTCAGGCAAGCGCCTTAACCACTAAGCCATCTCTTCATCCCAGGACCTGAGTTTTGATCCCCAGCACCACAAAATGCCAGGCACAGTGGCACATGCCTGTGATCACAGTGCTGGGGAGGAAGAGACAGGATAACCCCCAAGGCCTACTGGCTAGCTTATTTAGCTAAATCAGTGGAAGACCCTGTCTCTAAAGTACAGTGGAGGCAGCCAATGTCAACCATTGGCCTCCACAAACGTGCATACACATGACACACACACACACACACACACACACCACACACATATGCATGTGTAACAAGCTCTCGGGGTCATCGACCACTCTCATTAGCCCATCTCTGAGCACATTGCCCCCATAGAGGTGAGTCATGGCTCAAGTCGCCTCTGACTGTGCAACACACGTACAGAACTGAATGAAGCATTGAACAATGTCAGGTCCTTCCACCCATCCTGTCCTCTTGACCTTGGCTGGATACAGAGGCCTCTCTGTCTGCTCTGCCCTTTCTCCTTCCTAAGCCAGAGTCCCAAGTCCAGAGTACCTGTGACAACACAGTGACTCACCCCTTGCTGATTCAAAAAGAGACTTGCTTTCCACTTAAATATCTCCAAGGTCAACATGCTTCAGATAAGAAAGCCTATGCCTTCATTTAGCTGGAAAGGTTTTCTCTTTCTAGAGTTAGTGGCTCAGGACTAAAGAGACAGCATTGGCAAAGGACCAACTGAGTGAATTAATCTTGCTCAGATTCATTTAGAGTTTTAGGAAAGGCCAGAATCACCCAACTATTAATAATCCCTTTTTAAAAACAGACATTCTGGGCTGGAGAGATGGCTCAGCAGTTAAGGCGCTTGCCTGCAACGCCTAATGACTCGGGTTTGATTCCCTAGTACCCACCTAAAACCAGATGCACAAAGTGGCACATGCGTCTGGAGTTCCTTTGTAGTGGCTGGAAGCCCTGCTCTGCCCATTCTCTCTCTCTCTCTCTCTCTCTCTCTCTCTCTCTCTCTCTCTCTCTCTCTCTCTCTCTCTCTCTCTCTTCCCTCCTCTGTCTTTCTGTTTCTCTTGGCTTGAAAATGCATAAATAAATATTAAAATAGAAAAAAAACCTAAAAACAGATATTCTTCAGGCCTTGTTGTCCACATGAGAAGCGAATGTGAGTCACGCACGCTGCGCGGGTGTGCTTTGCACACGTGGTCAGAGCACACCGCAGCTGCACATCATGGAAGTAGTCAGTGCAGGTCGCTGTCAGGGTGGTAAGGGATAAGGGAGAGGAAGGCAGATGACATGAGGGCTGCCCGTGTCACAGAGAGAGTCTCAGGTGTGTCACATGATACTGTGCAGGCAGCTCATCAGCAGGTGCCCCTCACGATCTTGGAAACAGCAGCCTCTGACGTAGGGCTGACACTAGACGCTCTTATGCTGACATGGTTTGATTTTCATGTTCAATACATTTGGCTCGTTACTTTCATACACTGAAAATGTGAGAAACTCATCTCTGGAAGGCAGTGTGTGAAGAGACCTTTAGGTTATTTTAGTACCCTTTGAACTAAAGATTCCAATTTCTCGGAATTTACAACTGGGGAAATTATTGAAGAGACACAAACATTTCTGGACCCACATTTTATTACAACTTTAAATACGTCCAAATTAGAAACCAACCTAAAGGTCCAAATACAAGGAAATATATTAAGTTTGGTATTCAATGACAAATACTGCCATTGAAAATGTGGATAACGTAGAATGAATAAAAAAGAGTGTTACGAAATATGTATGGTTGAGCCAGTGTTGATAAGTTGATTGATTATAATGTCAGAAAAAGTCTGCAGACGGACATTAGAATATTTCTGTTAGTATCTCTGGTAGCAGCACACGCGAGGCAGAGGCTCTATCACTGAGCCATATCTCCTGCCCCCTAGATTTATTTTCTTTACACTTTTCAGAATTTCCTCCCAAAAGTTTATAGTGAAATGTATTACTTTTACCTTCTCAGAGAGAGCGAGAGAGCGAGAGAGAGAGAGAGAGAAAGATTTTTTAAACAATTGTCTTCTTGATTTTGCTGATAAAATGGGATGACTCTCTTATCTTCAGGAAGGATGTTAGCTTTTCTGTAACTGGGCTTAGAGGACCCGTTTCCATAATTCAAAGAAGATCTCTCTATGTGCTTCCTGCAGAGAGCAAACATTCCTGTCTAAATAGCTAAGAGAAAGGCGAGTTAATGCCTGTCTAATCTCCATGTATCTGCTCTGCCCTCGCTGACCACTGACCTCCATACGTTAAGATCCGGAGACATAATATTGGGGTTATGAGAAGTGAGTCAATACTGTGTGCAAAGAGGAATCTCCCACAAAGAGAATCACCCCTCCTCTGGACAATCAGCTCAGTAAAATTAAGAGTAAACAAATTGAGTTGTGTGATCTGTTGTGTTAGCTTTCCTGCTTGTCCCAAAGGTACACAGCTCTCAGATTTGTTTCAAAGAACCCTGTTTTCCAAGATCAAGGACAGTGTGGTAATAGGAACCATTTTTCCTCTCCAGTCATAAACTCTCAACTTGAGAAGAAAAAAATGCTTTATGGTTCCATGTTGTCCCCATTCAGGTGACATAACTCATCTTACTAGTAGCATTTTTCAGGGATTATAGTTCCCATGAAAATTCCGTGTGTGGATGAAAGCTATTCCTCAAACAGGGCCAATGGTGAGAACTGAATACATTTAAGAGTAAACTTGAGATAAAAACACATGAGAGAAAAAGTGTCAGCTCAGAACAGGAAGCTCATAGGTGACATAACTAATAAACCCTCAGAGGAATGGGGAAGGAGGGGCCATTAAGATGCATTTCTATTTTTAAATATTTTACTGATTTACTTATTTGAGAGAGTTAGAAAGAGAAAGAGACAGAGAAAGAATGGGCGTTCCAGGGCCTCCAGCCACTGCAAACGAACTCCAGATACATGCACTACCTAGTGCATCTGGCTTTACGTGGGTGCTGGGGAATCGAACTCAAGTCCTTCGGCTTTACAGGCAAGCACCTTAACCACTGAGCAATCTCTCCAGCCCTGGGGTACATTTCTTAACCACCTTATCACTGCCAGCTGGGAATGAGAAAATGCCATGTGCCGCTGACTAATGAAGTGCTGTCAGCTGTCCATATCTGTGGAGGGTGGTCCCAGGACACTTTTAAACAGTAACTAATGTTTGCATTTTATTACGTCTCTATTTCTAACACCTGCATTTTATTACAGAGCATTTTTATATCTGCTGTCTCATTAAAATCTCTCTAAGTTGATGAGATAGGCAACATTAGTACTTTTTAGGCTGGGGAATCCATACGTTAAAAAGGAAAGTAACTACATTTGTTACTTTACTCCTTGCTTGGACCAAATACCTGACATAAAGTTACGTACTAGAGCCTAGCATGGCTCTAGGAAAGTTGGCCTCCTGTTCTTACCCATGCCTTTCCCATCATGATGGACAGTTCCTTGGAACTATAAGTTGAAATAAACCTGTCGTGGTTTGATCCAGGTGTTTCCCACAAGCAAATGTGTTCAATGTGTTCTGGATGCTCAATCCCCAGCTGATGGCAGTTGTGGGTATAAGAGCCTTGTTGGAACTGTGTTGTTGGGGGTGGGCTTATGGGGGCTATAAGCTAGCTTCCCCTTGCCAGTGTTTGGTACACCTTCCCGTCACTGTTTGCAGTTCTGTGGTAGAAGTGATGTCCACCCTCTGCTCATACAGTCATTTTCCTGCCGTGATGAAGCTTCTCCTCGAGCCTGTAAGCCAAAATAAACCCATTCCTCCCATCAGCAGCTTTGGTTGGCTTCTTTATCACAGCAACGAGAAAGCTGATTAAAACAGATTTGATTACAGAGAGTGGGGTAATTTGTTGCTGCTAGAACCCTGATTCTGTGGCTTGGGCTTTTTGGAACTGATTTGCAGGAGGAATGTGGAAGGATTTGAAAGCTTGGCCTAAGATACACCTTGCAGTGCTGTAAGTACAGCTTGATGGAACATTCTAGTCAGAATTTAAAGATCTGAATGTTGAAAAAAATCTATGGACTATAAGTTTTGGCTTTTGAGGGTAAGAAAGAACTTTGTTGGGACTGTGCCAGAGGCAGTTGGTGTGAGAGGCTTGCTGCGTTCTTCTTGCCTGTGTCCAGAGAACCTGTACCAGGTTGCTTTAGGTAAAGATAGACTGGTGTGAGCAGATGGAGATGGCACAGAAAGAAAGGAAATCTTTGGGCTGAAACTGCTGGCTGTTCAACTGCAATAGTTTGAGAGATGACAACCACTGAGATTGGGCCAGGTGATTTGCAGTGGGACAACAGGAAGAATGTGGACTTTTTTTAAGTAAGGGGCCTGAATGCTTTGTTCCCCCCTGGATTAACAAATTGGTAGCTCGCCTGGTACAATGGAGTATAACAAATGCAGAAAGAGAGGGTCATTGGATTTACAACATGGTTTTATTTTTGAAAATTGCCATGGGCAGTGTGAAGCAGGTGTGTTGGATTACCTGCATGGAGACCTGATGGAGCCATGAGGATGAACTATGGGTTGCAGTGGAGACCCAGTGAAATGCCAGGAGTATGGATGGCTGCCAAGGTGAGCTGCCAGCACCAGATGAAGTTTTCCTGGGCTGTGAGTAGCCAATCTGGAGGGGTAGGATTGGATCTCCAAGAGACTTGTTACTGGTTAGAATTATCAGACTTGGAATGAGAGTTTGATGTTGCCCTGCTTGTTTTAAATCTTGTATTGGTTCAATCTGTTTTAGCCAACCCCAATGCCATCTTTTGCAGTGTGAATGTTCTGTGCCATTATGGGGGGGTTGTTTGTTTATTTGGGTTTTTTTGTATTATGGCTCATTTGAGGCAAGTGCCTTACCCGCTGAGCCATCTCTCCAGCCCATTATGGCTCATTTGAAAGAAAAACTGTGGGAATTTATGGAGTTGAGCTGAATGCATTGTATTTTATATCATGTGTGATTATTAGTTTGTCGGGTTTAGGGCAGAATGTCATGGTTTGATCCAGGTGTTCCCCACAAACAAATGTGTTCTGAATGCTGATGGCAGTTCTGGGTATTAGAAACTTGGAGCTGTGTTGTTGGGAGCGGGCTTATGGGGATTATAAACCAGCTTCCCCTTACTAGTGTTTGGCACCTTCCTGCCACTGTTTGCAGTGCTGTGGAGGAGGTGATGTCCACTCTCTGCACCATGCCATTGTTTTCCTTGTCATCATGGAGCTTCCCCTCGAGTCTGTAAGCCAAAGTAAACCCATTCCTCCATAAGCTGCTTTTGGTTGGGTTCTTTTCAGCAGCAATGAGAAAGCAGATTGCAACAAAACCCTTTCTCCCTTAAGGTGCTCCCTGTCAGATATTTGGTGACAGCCACAAGTAAAGTAACTAGCACACTGGTTTAGCCAGGAGAGGCCACACTTTCTATTCCATCTAGATTTTTTTTAAAGAAAGATAGAAGTGATGTTGAAAGAAATGCAACCAACCACAGAATTTTATCTTATCCTAACTTGTTTTAATTGCCTGTGTCAGCCAATGACTTGTCCTGAAAGGAAGGATGAGCCACCTCAGGTCCCTTTTCCTTTCAGACCTCTCCACTCCCTAACAAGACAAAGGGTGGGAGAACGTGTGTGTGTGTGTGTGTGTGTGTGTGTGTGTGTGTGTGTGTGTGTGTGTTGCTTTTCATCACATTGAAGAGTTTCAAACCATCCTTTAAAGAACGGTGATATTTTGGAAGAACATAACTTAAATAATATTTTTAAATATCTTTACAAATACTTTTTGTGGGATTATGTAATCACCAGAAAGAAACGTGTAATGTGGACCTTGTAACAAACAGAGGCACCTGTCAGCATTAGTCATTTACAGCCTTACTTTGGCACCACCGCCTTTGGTCTATCACCTGTATTTTCTCCCTACCTTCCAGGTAGGTGTGCACCTAGGGAAGCTCGTTCATCCTGAGTTAAAGAGAGCACCACACCTCTGTGAGGATTGTGCCATTCACCCCATGTTCTCTCTTTCAGGGAAATAAATATTCATGAGCATGATCTGGGCAAGTCTGAGGAGATCTTTATAGACACTTGTAAAATTTAATATGAATAATGTATTTATAGAACCATAGGCATAAAGGAAATAGCAAACTATAGAGTCTTAGAATAATCTGTTGTATAAAAACTATTACTAGTATGTATAACATCCTTGCCAGTTAGCATTCTTCCTCCCCTGCTCACTTGTGTAGAAAGACAAAGGGCCTGTGAATGCCAAACTATCTTGAAAACGAAGACAAAGTTGGAAAGCCACATTTCAAAACTGACTCTAGGGCTGGGGAGATGGATCAGCAGTTAAAGATTCTTGCTTGCAAAGCCTGCCAGGCTGGGTTTAATTCCTCAGTACCCCTGTAAAGCCAGATGCACAATATGGTGTATGTGTCTGGAGATTGTTCACAGTGGAAAGACGCCCTGGTGTACCCATTCTCTTTGACTGTCTCTCTCTCTCTCTTTAATTAGTTAATTAATTAAACTGACTATACTGCTACATTCATCAAGAAGGTATGGTATTAACATGAGAAGACATACAGACCAATGAAAGAGAAGAAAGGTTAAAAACCAACCCCTTGGGAGCTGGAAAGAAAGTGCTTGCTATGCAAGTGTGAGGACCCGAGTTTTCATCCTCAGCACCCACATAGTACACTGAGTGTGGTGTCGTGTGCTTGTCATCATGGTGCCAGGGAGCTGGACACAGGAGGATCCTTGGGGCTTGCTGGCCAGCTCATCCAGCTGAATCAGTGACCTCTGGGTTCATTGTAAGAGTCTATCACTGCCCAGCCGCCCACGGAGGACAGTGATCATATAAATACACACACACACCGCTTGTGGGTTGATGAACGTGTGTTCTTTTTATTGTGGGGAACGAGGCAGAATATATAGAGCTTCCTGGCCAATCAGAGGGCTAATGGTAAGAACCTGTGCATAACAGCCAATCAAGATCACCTCCTGAAACTCATTAAGCTAAGCCCCTCGTGGCAAGTTGTTAGGTGCCGTCCTGAGATTAAGCTAGGGTGTGCCTCCAAAAGGCTCCAAAAGCTTTCGCCCCTGACATATCCCCCTTTTCTTTTATTAAAAAAAAGGGCTCAAGATCGTGTCTGTCTTAGGTTGTCCATGGCAAATTGCACTCTTACCCGTCATTGGAATTCTGACCTCCAAGCGTCAGAACCCTGTCTTAGGTTGATATGTAATTCCAAGGATCTTACCCGTCTCTGACTACCGATCCAGTATTTTAAGCCATATATGGGGGGAGGAGCGGTCACCCATAGCTGCCATGGCTTGCTTTAATTAGCTGTTCTTACAGTTGTTGGCATATCTGAGATTGGCAAAGCGTTAATGCACATCAGACCAAGAGTTCTTATCGAAGACGCTATAGTTGGGATAAGCACTTTAGCAATAAGAATTAAACTCATAAGTTAGCAATAAAGATTAAACTCATAAGTCCAATGACAAGTTAACATATATGACAGCTGTCTAGACATTTTTGCTGCAAAACATCAATTATATAAAGTCCCACAATAGAACGAATATAATAGAATGAACACATCACAATGTTATTAATTGTCCAACGATACCAATCTTTCTGCACAGGAACAATTCACTGGTCAATAATCATAAGTCCAGCTTTAAATTGTCCATTTAGTTGATTCTGGATGTTCAGAGCTTGGGCAGCCGCAGAGGAAAGATTGAGAGTCTGTGCTGTAGAAACTGAAGTAATAAGATCAGCAGCAGTCGTAGTAGCCACCACAGCTGAAACAGCTATTGCAGCAATGATGGAAGTTATTCCAAAATCTCTCTTTTTACGAACTGCAATTGACTTATGAGGAGAACCAACGTTCACCGGAACTGAAGTCTTAAAGAGTTAGTTCAAGCACACAAAATAAAACAATTGTTGAAATAATATCTTAGATGGAAACTTTGCGATCATCCGCAACAAAGCAAAGCAGTGTCCTGCCAAATTTTTGAAAAGGAAAATCTGTGACAACCAATGTTGTTAGCTTAATTAAGTTATTCCCTCACATTTATCTAATAGGAGGATAGAAACTACAATGACTGAAATTAAATCTTACAAGTTATACAAGTCCAATGATGACTACCTGGTAGTATTAGCATAAACAAATAGACCCATCTCCTTAAAACTCACAATGCTTTTAAATGTGAGAACCTCACCCTAGAAAATTAATATCAGTAAGCAACTTCCATCCCAAAGACTCAATTTGTCCTTGACAAAGAAACATAGCTAGTCTTGGTGAGTACCCCAAGAGTTCCTCTTGTGCATTTCTTAATCCACAAACAATTTAGTCACTGAACCAACAGCTATAACTGGAGTGATCAGGTCCAGTGTTAGCCTGTATGGTTTCACAAGCAAAAGAACATCTGTACTCTGTTTTATATAAACTTAAGCTAGAGAATCATTTCTTTTATAATTTGCCATGACTAGTCTTTTTGCAAAATTCCCAAAATTAAGAAAGACACTTTCTAGGGGCATTCTCCCCCTTCTTTTTAATTTATAAGCAAGCAGAAAACATAGTATTTAACAGATAATGTCTCTAACCATTGAGCAATAGATGAGAAAAGAAACATTACGTCTGTCATGGTTTGATCCAGGTGTCCCCCACAAACAATTGAATGTGTTCTGATAGATCGATCCTCAGCTGATGGCAGTTTGGGTTTTACAACCTCGATGGAGCTGTGTTGTCAGGGGCGGGCTTATGGGGTTATAAGCCAGCTTCCCCTTGCCAGAGTTTGGCACACCTTCCTGCCACTGTTTGCAGTGCTGTGGCAGAGGTGATGTCCAGCCCTCTGCTCATGCCATCGTTTTCCCTGCCAGAATGGAGTCTCCCCTCGAGTCCGTAAGCCAAATAAACCCATTCCTCTACAAGCCACTTTTGTTTGGGTTTTCTCTGCGCAGCAACTAGAATGATGACCCCAACAGTTTTGGTACCAGGATGTGGGGTCATCTGTTGCTGCTAGAACCCTGATCTTGTGGCTTTGGTCTTCTGGAAGTGATCTACAGGAGGAATGTGGAAGGACTTGAACTCTCGGCCTAAGAGATGCCTCACAGTGTTGTGAGTACAGCTTCGTGGATCATTCTGGTCAGAGTTGAAAGACCTGAATGTAATGAGAACTATGGACTGTGAGGTTTGGCTTAAGAGGGGGAGAAACAACTTTATCAGGACTGTGCCAGAAGCAGTTTGCGTGAGAGGCTTAGTGTGTTCTGCCTGCCTATGTCCTGGGAACCTGTGTAGGGTTGCTTGACGTAAAGATGGATTGGTGTGAGCAGATGGAGATGGCACAGAAAGAAGATCTTTGGGTCGAAACTGCTGCCCGTTCACCTGCAATTGTTTGAGAGATGAAAACCATTGAGATTGGGCCAGCTGGTCTGCATTAGAACAACAGGAAGAATGTGGACTTTTTGAAGGAAGGGGCCTGAGTGCTTTGATCCCCCCTGGATTAACAAGTTGGTAGCCCACCTAGTTCTGTGGAATGGAGATTGGTTAGAAAGAGAGGGTCATTGAATTT
>PVHP010022454.1:5279-28580 GCA_004024765.1 Zapus hudsonius
GAGGAAAGGCAGGAATCACTAGATGTCACAGCCAGCAGATTTATAATAACAGAAACAAAAACACCACCTACATTCACTGTGTTCAGGTTCTGATATTTATTAGACTGACAGGTTGGAATACCAGGATAAATACATAATATTTTCTCTTACAGAAAACTGTAACAATACTATTGAGTAGCATCAAACACTCTGAGGATTTCACAGAAACATCAGAATTTTAACAGTAGCCGAAGTCCTGGTGGCTAATGGGCATTATCTCCCATCCTCCAATGCTCTGGGCCAGAACAACTATGTGAAAAAAATCAGTGTCAGTAACATCCAATACTGTCAAAGCCGGGACATCAGCCAGCTTCAAACACTCCATGGCTGTGATTTCTGACCACAAGGAACGGAAAACGAGATATATTTTGGCTCTTATGGCCTAGAAATAACTCCTGCCCTGCCAGTGAGTAGTCCTGGAATTTGGACTTATTCTGCAGTCTTCCTATGACATTGTAACTGAGTTTGCAACTGAGGACTTGTGCCCACGGACTCTTCCTTAATGCCGGGAACCCAGGCACAAAGTGGCATGGCTGGCCAACAGGCCGATTCTGCTCTCCTACGTGCAAGCTCATCTGGCCACCTGAATGTCTTTGTGAAACAGGGCCCACAGCGACTGACACCCAAACCCTCAGAAACCTGGTCTGAGGAAAATCTTAGAACAGTGTTGTATGAAACCCACATCTAAAGAGCACAAGGCCTGCTTTTGAAATGGGTGCCTTGGGCACAGTCATTCCAGGACATAAAAGCAGGTTTGCTAGAAAGCACACCCAAGGCCATTGCACAACTTGGATAAATGACATTCTCACTCTATGTCCCCTAGGAGCAACAGTGGCGGCGGGCCATAAAGGAGGAGACGGTCCTCCTCCATCCCCCCTACCGAGGTTCAAACACTTCTGCATGAGTGCCAACGGTGGGCATTGGATTTGTATGGAACCCAGACGAACATGGGCAGGACCCCAGCCAGGGGCCATCTGGAACACCTACAGATGGATGGCCAGTATGAAGCCTAAGTCCTGGAGTTACATAAGGCAATGAATGCTCTTGTTCTGGTCCATGGTTCACCCTGGGGTGGAGTGGGGTACCCTCGTGCAGTCACCATGGGCCTCCTGCCTCGATGGATCTCAGCTGCTGGGATTCTAGAGGTACACAGGAAGTCAGCTTTCCAATGGCTTCAGAGTTCGGGGTGGAAAAGGAGGATCAATGAGGACTCCTAAGTTGCCCCCCCCCCGGCCATGGCTGCTTAGCTTTGCAATGTTCCCTCTTTTATCTGTTGGATGAAGAGGTTCCTCTCGTCTTCTGGAGTCCGTCCGTGCTGAGCCCGGACGATGCACGTGGGCCGGTGCAGGTTGAGCATATATATCAAGTGTTGCTTCTCGTTCTTCAGTTCCTCAATCTGGGCCTTGAGCTCAGCATTCACACTCTCCAGCTTCTCTGACTCCTGCGGGGCAAGCAACAGAGGCATGAGGAAGGGTGCCTGAGACCAGGAAGGAGAAGGGTAGACAGGGCACCTGGGGGTTCAGCCAGCTGGGAGAGGCCTCCACCAAGATGGGAGCTGCAGACCCTGGAAAGGCCTTTGAAGTTGGAGGACATGTCAGAGAGGCCCTATGATGCCACCTGGCCGAAGATGCCATCATGCCATCGGCGAGGAGATCTTTGCACCAGACCACTGCCCCATGTGCTGGGAGTCTGGACCTCACAGGGAACAGAGAATAAACCCAGACTTGTGTTTTTCCTCTTTGAGTAGCTCATCTCTGGGAGATACATACATACATATATATATATATATATATATATATATATATATATATATATATATATATATATATATGGAAAATCTCCTACTTTCCACTGACCTCCAACCCCCAAAGCAATCAGCAGTCCCTAGGAGCTGGAAGACCTGCTCTAAGCCTCTGCTCACACTCAGAGAGCAGACACAGCTCCTGGAAAGACGGCCAGGCAGTGTGGTCCACCCATACACCCTATTCCCCTGATTTTCTTGAGGGGTACTGGCTGATGCAGCCAGGGGGCCAGACTGCTAGGTGAACTGAAAGAAGGGAGGAAGAGTTCAGATCCAAGGAAGAAGTCAAAGAAATACTGCTTCCCGGTTAATGAAATAACTTGAAGAAATTAATTAAAGACTTTTCTTAGGGAGCCAATGATAGCTGGCAGATTCCTCTTTAGGAAAAATAAGGAGGTGCTTCCTACAGCCCAGAATCTGCTGGATGTGTACGAGCCAGCTGCTAGGAACCTGGGCACCAGATGAGCCTGCATTCTTAAAGCACACATCTGCTTTTCTGCTGAAAACCACGAGACCCTTAAAACCTTAGGAAAACCGAGGCTTTTTAACTCCCTGTCTGTCTGCTAATGACACTGGGCTGGTGGAGACAGGAGACACTCACCTTCTGCAGACACTCTGTTTTCTCCTTCTTCTTGTTCCGGCACTTGGCAGCCGCAATCTTATTTCTTTCCCGTCGTCTTTTCTTCCTTTCATCTTCTTCAGGAGCTACCTATAGAATTAAAAAGACACACATTTGGGGCTGGAGAGATGGCTCAGCGGTTAAGGCACTTGCCTCCAGTGCCTAAGGCCCTGGGTTCAATTCCCCAGGACCCACATAAGCCCGACCCACAAGGTGGTGGCCCTGTGCATGTTCTTTCTCTCTCTCTCTCTCTCTCTCCTTGAAAAATGAATAAATAAAATAAAATAAAAAAGAATGATTCACATTACTGTAAAAAAAAAAATAAAAAAATAAAAAAAATAAAAAAAAATAAAAAGACACACATTTAATGCCACCAGAAAATGTCACCCACCTGGAATGCACTGCTTTTTACAAACACTGGCAGACCAAAGCACCTGAGTGCTACAGGGCCCAGAAAATATCAAGGCCGACATTTTTGTGTTTAACCCTTTGGCACGTTTATGCATACACACGTGCCTGAGAAAATCACAAAACCAAAGAACTATTAAGACAGAATTATATTGGCAGAATCAGTAAATGAAAACCTAACCTACCTCAAGAATGCAATTGAGTTTTGAAGTTTGATGTTGACATTGATAACTGTAATAACAGTAATCACTCAAAACAGGAAAAAGTTTGGGCTTCACAGAATGCCCTTTCCCCTAGAGCCAAGAGTGACCTTGAGTCATCACCTGACCACTCTCTCTTGCTACCTCTTTTTGAATTTAAGACCCAAGAACAACTTTATTCATTTCTTCTGTTTCAGTCTGAATGTGAAGTGTCCCCCAGTGTTGGAACACTTGGTCGCCTGCTGGTGGTGCTGCTTTGGGAGGTTGTGGAACCTTTAAAATGAGAGGGAAGTCTGGTGGAGTTGAAGAAGGTTATCACCTTGCCTCATTTTAAAAAATTATTTTTTACTTTATTTATTTGCAAGCAGAGAGAGACAGACAGAAGAGAGAAAGAGGGAGAGAATGGGAATGCCTCCAGCCTCTGCAGCAGCCTCCAGCCACTGCAAACAAACTCAAGATGCATGTACTACTGTGTATTTGGTACGATGTGGGTACTGGGGAATCAATCAAACTCGGGTTGTTAGGCTTTGCAGGCAAGTGCCTTAACTGCTGAGTCATCTCTCCAGCCCACTGCTTATCTGGGCCTTTGACTTCCTGATCTGCAAAAATGGGGACAAGCTGTGTGGCAAGCTCCCACCACTATGGAGAGAGCTATTCCAACTGCCATGATGGATGGTGGTATCCCCTGAACCATGAGCCAAAATAAAAACCTCCCTCCCTTAAGTTGCACCCATCAGGTGTTTGGGTTTCAATGTGCAAAGTAACTAATGCATGTGTTTCCACCTCAAGCATCTTGGTTCCTTCTTCCTGAATTTAGGAGAATTACATCTGGGAGCTGCTACAGAAGTGGCCCATTCCCAATCAAATGACATTAATAAACCCATGGCTGTAAGCCATCAGTGGGTGCAGAACTGAATCATCTGTTGATTCAGCCAAGAGAAATCAATACTGGCCTCCCATGCCCCCTCCTGAGCCAGCCTTGGAGCTCCTCAGAGGGCAAACCCTACCATGAACATCCACCCAGCCCCTGACTACTTCTAAGACTGAGGAGAACCGGCAGTGTCCAGTCACTGGACAAGGCTTAGAGACCAAAGTCCAGCTGGGATGAGGCTCCCGGAGTAAGATGGGTGAGTGACCACTGGGGCCGGTCTTTGGAATTAGATGACATGGACTTTGCCTATGTGGAGATGGAAGGCTGAGTAAATTAGAGATGAAAAGCCCAAGGGAGAAATTAAGGAATTCCTACCTTTCACATCTTGGATTCCAGCTCATGTAAGGTATACATTTAGGCCTGAGGTTAAACTATCCCAGTGTCACTGCTTATTAGCTGTGAGACCATGGGCAAAATACTCCCCTGGGCCTCAGTTTCCTCCCCTGTAAAATGGAATCAGTGTAATACCAGCAGCCTAGGTAAGCACATTACCACTGATCATTACGCAGATCGAATCAGTTAAATTGGTAACACGCTTTGCACAGTAAGAATTACAGAAGTTTTAGTTACTATTTTCCCGACATTCCTACAGCTACTGCCTTTGCAACCTGATAAATATTTTGGATACACGGAGGGGGTTTGGGTTTGCTCCTATGAGGAGGTATTTGAAAACAGCAATCTGGGAGTCACAGACTACCCACAGACCCTGAAAAAATAAAAATCCTTTATACAAACATATATTTGTGTGTACTTAGTAATGAAAATCAAAGAATTGTTACAGCTCGGCAGTGATGCATGCCTTTAATCCCAGCACTTGGGAGGCAGAGGTAGGAGGATCGCCATGAGTTTGAGGTCACCTGAAACTACATAGTAAACTCAAGGTCAGCCTGGGCTAGAGCGAGACCCTCCCTTGAAAAACCTAAATAAATAAATAAATAAATACATGCATTTGGGAGCTGGAGAGATGACTGAAAGAAAGAGAGTGGTTAAAGATGTTTGCTTGCAAAGCCTGCCAGTCAGTTCCCCAGTATCCATGTAAAGCCAGATGCACAAAATGGCACATACATTTGGAGTTAGTTTGCATTGGCAAGAGGCCCTGGCCCAAACTCTCCCTCCCGCCCTCTCTCTCCATATATACAAATATATATATAATAAATAATATTTTAACAAATGCATTTGGATTTTGAAATAAGACATTCATATTTAAATTGACAACTGGCCACATTGCCTATAATCATCCAGGACACAGAAAAGACTTTATTTCGAATTTTCTTTCCCCTGGAGCCATCATCACCTGACCATCCTCTCCTCTTCTTCCACACCCTCCAACTATCCTTCCAAAATTCATCTTCCCTCCCTCCTTCCCCTCTTTCCTTCTTTTTTCCTACTAGTTCTATTGCATTCTGTTATATCCAATTATTAGGAAAAGAAATCTGCCAGAGTGGCCCAAGCTCTACTCCACACTGTTCAGTATTGGACTGGACTCCTGGGACCACCTCGTGGTGCCCTCTAAATCCTCCTCTGAGGTTAGTTGGAAGCACAGCGAATTTTCCTAGTGACACCCATGACAACGGCTTCATAAACACTATTCACTGGACGCCATAAGCAGGCTCTCTGCTAGACCTTTACCCTTGGATCAGTCCTAGGCAAGAGTAATCAAAGAATCAGAGATCATCAAACAACTTACTCCACCACTGAGCTATAACCCTAGCCCTCAAACTGCTTTTAGATTCCATTCTTTTGAGCCAGCTCCACTCCCCCTTGCCACACAGTTACTGTCACACCCACTGAGTAAGCTTGAAATATTCCCATCTTGCAATCAAGAGGGACCAACAACATTGTTTGATCTTGGATCGGAAGTTCTTGAGCCAGCAACCACGTCTCAATAACCACGGCTACTACTTCAGGTGTTTCACTTGGAACTCTTGGCACCAAGGCTGTGAGCACTGCCATGGGGGACCAGCGGGGCTGCCTGCCTGGTCCTTGCTCCACTGTCTTGGCTCCTGCATCCTGGAAGCGATGGATATCACCACCATACTCCTTGCTTCTTCAGGACTCCTCACAGAAGATCACCTCAGCCCAAGCTCATGGTTCTAACCTCCATCTGTAGGCTCTGGGTCTCTAACCCTGACTCCTCTGGACTCTGAGCCCACAGCTGTACCTGCTGGCTTGAGGTGAAAGCAGGATATGAATTCTGCTCCTGCCCTACCCAACATCCGACAGTCCCAATCCCAGCAGCAATGGACACTCCATCCTGCCAACCTGCACATTCATATTCTCTCACACTCCATATCCAGGGGAGTGAAGCAGATTCCCCTCAAGTCCGATCCGGAGACTAACCCTTCTCAGCACCTGCCACACTCCAGCCTGGCCTTGACCCCTATGGTTGTGTGGATGGTTCCACAGTCTTTTCTCGGCACAGTTTGGTCTTGGCCTTAACAGCCGTTCTCAACATCATGGCCAGGGGAACCCTGTGGAAATATGCCAGACCATGACACCACTCTGCTCCAGAACGTTGTGTGGCTTTCCCTTTCATTCTAGCACACATTTGGCTCCAAGGCCAGGGTGATCTGTTCCCGTTCACTTTCACTCCCACATTCTGCCCCACCTAGACGGCTCACGCAGCACCAACATGTCTCCCCTCAGCGTCCTTATTCTCTCTTGCCAAATCCCCACGTGGCTCCTGCCCTCTCCATCAAGTAAAGCTTCCCCACCTCCTAATTCCAAACAGCAACCTGCACGTCTACCTACTTTCCTTTCTCTCTCACACTATTCATTTACTGATTCTTTTTGTTGTTTTTGTGCTTTTTGAGACAGGGTTTCACATAGCCTAGGCTGGCCTCAAAACCTGCTGCTATGTAGCAGAGGCTGGCCTTGAATAACTCCTGCCCCTGCCTCCTGAGAGCTGGGAGGCGCGCATTATCCCTGCTCACCTACTTATCCGACACGCTGGCTGGTCAGGAGAGGAGATGGATGCTCCCAGAAGGCAGTGCTATTATTGGTTTCATTCATTCCCAACTCTAGCCCCCTGCACAGGACATTCTCCCTGCGGAACGTGTTCCAGAGGTGTTAGATGTGCCCAGAGAACAAACACCTCCGTGTTGGTAGAACCCACCTCAGCCTTCATGACTGACGTCTCCAGGGGTCTGTTGTTGACAGTGACTGACTCCAGCGCCGAGGACATCCGGTGGCAGAGGTGCTTGTTCTGGATGGCAAACCTCAGCTCTTCCTTGACAAAGGGTGTCAGGTTAGCAAAATCCTCAAACACCAGTGACCCAGGAGGGGACAGGCAGGGGACGATGGCGGAGGCACTGACTTCCGAGGCAGAGACCTGGCCTGGGTGCTGAAGCATCATTTTGCTGAAAGACACATTGAAACCCAGGCTGCTTCAGGGGTCCTGGGGCACGGGGTCCAATCCTCCCCACCAGTGACCCCCCCAAAACATCAGACTCCTGCTGAAAGACATTAAAACCCAGACTGCTTCAGGGGTCCTGGGGCATGGGGTCCAATCCTCCCCACCAGTGACCCCTCACCCCAGGAGAAAATCTCATCAGCCTTTGGGCTTCCTCACATGCAATTCTCATCTTGAGTAAAGCAGGTTCTTAAAACACACAGCTCAAGGCCTGGCATGGTGACACATGCCTTTAATCCCAACACTCGGGAGGCAGAGGTAGGAGGATGACTGTAAATTCAAGGCCACCCTGAGACTACATAGTGAATTCCAGGTCAGCCTGGGCTAGAGTGATACCATACCTCGAAAAACCAAAAAGAAAGAAAGAAAGAAAGAAAGAAGAAAGAAAGAAAGAAAGAAAGAAAGAAAGAAAGAAAGAAAGAAAGGAAGGAAGGAAGGAAGGAAGAAATAAAGAAAGGAAGGAAAGAAGGAAGGAAGGAAGGAAAGAAGGAAAAAAAGAAATAAGAAAGAACACACACAGCTCAATAACATGGCTGAAATGTCTAACAGGCTTATGAGAGCCGCTTCTGGCTCTGTGGAAAGACTTGTTAGTGTTGGCTGGTGTGCACATAAACAAATGTAACCTCAGACCCTAAAGAGGAAAAACTTAAAAAAAAATCATACCATTTTATAATCCCATTTTCAGTCTCCCTTTCAAAAAAATTAACTTAGAAGGTACCCGAGGTTGGATGGAATCTATCAGAGAGTAGAAGTGGAACAAGAAGTGGGGACCCCTGAGTTTCTCAACGGGATGGCTGTGGCTCCTTAGGAAGCTGGATCCAAGTAGTGGGAATAAGGACGGGAACAGTAGCTGCTTCATCTCAAGTTCTTGGCCAGGGATGGGGATGGCAGGGACTCAGGTCATGAGGGGAACATGCAACCTTTTTATTGTGAAGGTTGACAGAACTAAAGACCTGGTAAGCTAAGATTTGGGTGGTGGTGGAGGGGTCAGCCCTGAGGTACAGAGAGAGGCTTGGAATCCAGGCAGAGGGGGACTAGGAACAGCATGGGCAGGAAGGAGCAGCTGACTTGAGTCAGTCAATTTGGCTTTCTGGGTCTCAGTCTTCATCTAGTAAGTGGCCGAGAAGTCTTCAGGTACACGGAGCAAATCCTGCCACAGCTCTGACACAAAGCCTGCTGACTGGCTGGACAAAGTGAAGGTGGGGTGGCTAAGAACCAAACGGTTTCCGAGGTCCTATCTACCTCCATCGTCGCCAAGGGGAAAATCAAGGGCAGACATACTGACCAATGTGCAACAGTCCCCCCAAGCCTCTTCCTGCTGTGGACTCTCCGCAGCCATGACCTTGCCCCCCACCTTGCAACTGGATTCTCAGGAGCAATTCAAATAGGAACTCCAGCCAGGGAATCCACTGGAACATGGCATCCCTCTCGTCCAGCCTCCTGTGGTCATGAGCAAGTTCAGCTGGACAGGAAGCCTTCTGGCAAACCTCTAACACTTAAGAAGCATCCCGAGAGCCCAGTGAAGTAAGGCCTGGGTTATATACATGAGTTAACAGAGGATTAGATAATTAAGAAGTTTTCTCCAAATTGTAGAGCTAACATGGAGAAGTGTCAGAATTTTGTCTTGTTTGCTTGGATCCAGAACTCATTTATACAATGCAAACCCGTGTATTACTCTACATTAAAAAAAAGAAAAAAAAAAAGAGCAAGAAGGGGGCGGGGCATAAAGGCAGGTAAAGGGCCTGGAACTCCAACAATGGAGAGAAGAAAACAAAGATTCACTGTGAATCCCCTGAACTCTGCTCAGTGAATTGTGGTCGCTATACCTCAGGGTGCATACTCAGCAGCTGCCTACATCAGAAAACGTGAGGTTTTTGTTTGGTTTGGTTTTGGTTTCTCAAGGTAGGGTCTCACTCTAGCCCAGATTGACCTGGAATTCACAATGTAGTCTCAGGGTGGCCTTGAACTCACTGCACTCCTATCTCTGCCTCCCAAATGCTGGGATTAAAGGTGTGAGCCACTGCGTTTAAATGGAGCCTTTTAATACGCAACATTCCCAGACAGAGAAAAAAACTCAAGATTTGAAGACCATTTAGTTATATGTCATCACTGTACCCACCCCTTCCCCCATGACTTGTTTTCCCTCTTTAAAAGTGGGCTGATAACAAGTCCCTATTTCCCAGTAGACTGAGTAGGATGCTGAGGGATAATACATACAGATGTCCTGGACAACATCCTATACCCAGAACTGCATCTGCCTCCTAGAATCACCCCAGCAGGAGCCCAGTGGGGTCCGTGTGGAAGGGCGTCTCTGGTCACCCTCTTTGATCTTAAGAGATTGGGACACCCTGACCTCTGATGATTGCTGAGATCTGAGGTCCAGAGGTGGAGGTAAGAACCCCAGGTCAGTGAATGCTGCCTTCCACAAGTGAAAGGAGCCCAAGAAATGTAAGTAATTGTCCATCAAAGCATCTGGGGTCAGAACTAAAGTTCTTCCCTTACTTGAATCCTATCATGTTAAAGTCTAGAAGGATGCTTCTCTCTAGCAGGTGATAAGCTCTAGGCTTCTGGAACCAACCAGGGCCTCAAGATTCCCGCATGCACCCAGGTGAATGGACACAGAGCTACCCCTCCTCTGGCCTTTATTTGGGGGGCTGCACGGTTCAGTTCCTTCCTACTTGGCTAGTTTGAATTCCACTATAGTTGAATGCATCCCTTTGGCCACCACTTAAGCTTGTTAATTCATCCCTCAAGGCTTGAGGTGTGTTCTTGGCTGACTTTTTCCTCCTTTTGATTGTAAGGTTGGCAGTCCTGATGAAAGAAGCTGAGGGAAGGAAGACAAGGGGGTATGGGAGGGACGTAAGTGGTAAGGAATGCTTAAAAAGCCTTTCTGATAATAAACCAGGTGCATCTGTAAAGATTTGGACTTCCTCTGCACTAGGCAAGAGCTAAGTAATAAGCCTCTGGGGCACTTTCTGTTTCTTAGAGTATGAGTCAGCGAGAGTTGGGCTGTGTCCGCATAAGGAAAATGAAATTAAAACTTCAGACACTTTCTTCTGTAGAAAGTTAAGACCCTCTAATATCCTCTTCACTGAAGAGAAAAAAAATATTTTATGTAGGAGCTTGAGGTGAGCTGAGTTAACTTCTGACCCGATTACACTTGCAAGCCAGGCGTGGTGGCACACGCCTTTAATCCCAGCACTCAGGAGGCAGAGGTAGGAGGATCACCATGAGTTAGAGGCCACCCTGAGACTCCATAGTGAATTCCAGGTCAGCCTGGGCTAGAGCAAGACCCTGCCTCAAAAAACAAAACAAAACAAAACAAAAAAACCAAAACACTTGTGTTTTACTTCTGTCTCACTTGTTCCCATCAGAAATCGTGTCATATCATTGGTAGTTTCATCATTTTTAAGAGAGTGAAACTACTTCACTCACGTATTTCCTTACACTGGAAATTCAGCTCCCAGATTTTGATTTCTAAGCAGTTACAATGGCTTTGAATGTTCACTCCTTCCACCAAGTGCTGTCAATACTGACCTTTCACTAATTCCACATCTTGGTCTCTCTCCCAGCCCGTTTGGAGGCTGGAGGTGCAAGGCTGGACTTCAGGGTCAGAGTCAATGTCTCCACACCTGTCTCTACCACTCACAAACCCATTAACCCTCAGTCTCCTCTCTGTAGATGGGATCAAAACTCCAGATTCTCATGGGCAGAAGCTAGCTCTCCTTGCTCTTTAAGTGCTTTACGTTCTATCTCTAATCTAATAAAACCCTCTAAACCTTAAAAACGAAAGACTGTCAATTCACTCCCAGAGCTATAAGAATCTATGAGATACACATACAGACACCACACCCACACATCCACACGTACTGGGAACAAACGAGACTGACATATGTTACCCTGACTCCACCTTCCCAACTTCAAGAAACTCACTGCATTTGCGATTCAGTTTAGCTCTATTAGGAATTAACTGAAACCTTTAAGCACTTCAGGTCAGTGGGTCACAGCTTCGTGTACTGTGATTGATCCCTGCGTTCTTATGACATCAGGAGAATTCCATCTGCTCTTGCTGATGCCAGCACTTTTCTATTGGTGTTATGCTCTTAAGAGATTATGAATTTTCTCACAAAAAAAACATTTCTCCCTTTAAAATTTTCTGTGGTGTCCTGGCTATGTCCTTTCTCTTTTCCAGGCTGGGTAACACATGCAGCCACTGGCCCTACTCCATGGCCAGCCAGTTTTAAAAAGGAAGGGATCACAGATACTGACTAACAGGCACCACAGAACCCCCAATATTAGAACCACTCGGGTCCGACCCTCATTTTGTAATTGAGTAAATTGAGGTCCAGGAAGGAAAATATTTGCCCAAGATCACAGAGCTGGAGGGAGGCCCAGTCCATGACAAGCTGCTGGCACCCACCCACCCACTGCTCACTTTGCTCCTTCACGTCAAGAAAGCAACCAGACACAGGTAGCTTGAGGGGTCAAGTCCCCTACCCATGCCCACAGAAGACTGGACAAGATGGAGATGAAACAGAGTCACAAAAGAAAAGGAATTAGATAAAGGCTAAGGGCACACCTGCCACAGGTGCTGTGCCTTCTCACAGTGCATCTGGGCACCTACCTTGGCAGTCTCTGAGAGCAAAAACTGCAAACCCACCCCACATCCTCAAAGCCAGAGCCTGTATGTGGTAGCATTACCCCACAGAAAATGCTAAATGGGTAACAAGCCCTCACACCCTACAGTGGCACACACCTGTAATTCTATCACTCAGGGGCTGAGATGTGAGGATTGCCACAAGTTCAAGACCAGCCTGGGCTACACAGCAAGCACTTTGTCTCAAAATAATAATAATAATAATAATAATAATAATAATAAATGGCTGGAGAGATGGCTGTAGCTAATGATGCTTGCTTGTAAAGCCTGGTGGCCTGGGGTTCAATTTCCCAGTACCCACATAAAGCCAATGCACAAAGTAGTCCATGCACTTGAAGTTTGCAGTGGCTGAAGGCCAGCTGTGCCCATGCTTTGCTTTGCTTTCCTCACACATCCCCCCAAATAAATAAATACAGAAAGAAATAAAAATATTTTAACAACAACAAAAAAAACCACAATAGTATAAATGCCAGAAAAGGGGGGGCCGGGCAATACCAACTTCACTTTCACTTTAAGCTGAGTAGACGGAAGAAATAGATACATTGGGAGAACACCCCATTATCTGGTCCCCCAACTCCTTTACTTGTAAGAAATTCTGTGTGACCTACATCAATGGAACGAAGGAACATACATAAGGAGGAAGGAGATAGATGAGAAAAGATGAAAGAGAGATCCAATGGGGAAATAAGGAGGGGAGTCGGGCCGAGATGCAGAGAGAGCCCCTCCCCCTCGTTCCCCCCTCACTTGCTCCTTCCTGTTACTTCGGCCAGAAAGGACCTCAGTGGTCTATCCACTATGCGGTGCTCTTAAACAGATGTAGGCATGGTGGCTCACAATTGTAATCTCAGCCCTTTGGAGACTGTGAGTTCAAGGCCAGCCTGGGCTACATGGTGAGAACCTGTCTCAAAAAGCCAAAACAACAAACCCCTATCACCAACAAAATGACCCCCGCGCGCGCGAGGGGACACACACACACACACACACTCGTAGTATCGACGTGCCCATATTTCCCAGCGAGGGAAAGACACCGGGTGCAACATAAGCTCCAGACCACAAAACCAAACTCATAAATATCTCTCCCCAGCTGGCTCCACACCCTCGCCCTCCCCGCCCTCGCGTCTCCGCGGTGGCTCTCCACGCGCGGGCAGAGAAATCCAAAGACCCGCCACAAGAGTAGCCAGACAGCCACAGGTGCGAGAGAGAAACGTCTGCGGCCAGATCAGGGCGCCCCGAGCGCAGGGGCTAGGGGCTCCCTCCGCCTTCCGCCCCGGGACAGACAGCGCGACCCCGGCGTCCGCCACCTCCAAACTCCTAAACTCGCTCCGATCGCCGCTCGGCTCCGGCTGCGCGAGGCGACCTCCAGCGGCTGCGCCCGGGACCCCGGACCGCGCTCCCTTCCCCATTCATTCCGCTCGGCCACCGCGCCTCCGGGGAGGGACCGGCTCGGGAGACAGCGGGGGACTCCGGCACCAAGTGAGGGACGGGGTGGGAAGGCGAGCCGAGGTGCGGTCACCCCCGCGCCACCACCCACCCACCCACCCACCCACCCGACGGCCTCTCCCCACCGCCGCGGGCCGGGAGGAGCTCCGAGGTCGGCCGCCGAGCGGGCGCGCCGTCTCCGTCCCCGGGCATCTTCCGCGCCCCGAGTCTAAAGAGAAAGTTGGTTCTTTTCACTTTGCGAGAAACTTTCTGGAGCGCAGCGGCGGCTGCCGGGGAAGCCGGGGGTCGCGCCGCGGGAGCCCGGGAGCGTGGGTCCGGAGGCGGCGGCGCGGGGGTCCCGGGACTGATCAGGAGAGGGGCCCCGAGGAAAGACCAGAGAGCCACCCTCCGCGCCGGTCTAGCGCTCACCTCCAGGGTCCGCTCCGGGCGGCCAGGGTCCAGAGCGCAGGCAGGGGCCGGCCAGCAGCGAGTTCTCAGCCGGTGCAGGGCTGCCGATCCGCTCCGAGGGGACAGCTCCGGGCAGCGCGCGCCAAGCCCAGAGCGACTGTGTGCCGGAGCGCGTTGCATCACCCCTTTTATAGCTCTCCGCTGGCAAAGTGCTCGCTTAACTCCGGGTTACCAGTCCCGGGCTGACGTAATGCTATTAATAGCTTCCCGGGAGAACCGGCCGGAGGAGGGGTAGGGGAGGGACGAGGGCGGGGCGAAGGGAGGGTGGAGACCCGGGACTGGTGATGCAAGCGCGAAGAGGGGCGGGTCCCCGCGCGTCCTGCGCGCCTCGCACGCCGGGGACACACGCCCTCCCGCCCGCCCTCTCCATATCAGGCCGGGAGCCGCCCGGGCGCGCCGCCAGATGTGCGTACTCGCTGCTGCGTGTTCCAGGCATGAGCCAATGGTGCCCAAGCCAGCGGCATGACTCCACCGCGCTGGCATCTCTCCCTCCGCTAGGTTGGGGGGGGGATGGTGGGGAGGCGGGTCCTGGCCGCGGCCCAGACTAGGTGAGGCTGGGAAGCGGGCACGACCTTTCTCTAAAATGCGTGGTCATTTTCTGAAACTTCAGGAAAATGAGCCTTCTCTGGCCAGCGTCCTCTTTCTCAAGGAGAGGGCGCGGTGGGGGGCCAGGCGGTAGTCTTCCGTGTGAAAGAGGTGTCCAAAGTCACCCTAAAGTGAATCCGCACCGTTACCCGCGGCGGGAGAACGCAGAAGCGGGCCCCGTCCCCAGCCCGCGGTCCCGCACGGTCCTGGGCGCAAACCAAGGTGCCCCAGGCCCGCTGGGAACCTGAGGCTACGGAGGTGTCGGTTGAGATTTTATATATATATATATATATATATATATATATATATATATATATATATATATATATATATATATATCAATCACAAAGTATTTGGAGGACAGGGACATTGTCGGTGAAAAGAGTCGAGAGACTAGGGATCACCCGGCGCAGGGCTAAAACCCGGCCAAAGCGGGGCGGCCCACGGGAGAAGGCTCTGGTCTCCACACGGGAGGGTGGGCTTAGGTGATAGTCTGGTTTTCAGAAAATATTTAGGGGAGAATTATCTATAGGTGTCCAGTATTTGTCTGCACCCAGAGCGGGCTGTGATAGGACTGGGCGACCCGAATAGATCTCTTTGCTCCAAGGTGGGATGGGGGACCCTACCCGCTGTCCTCCGGCCGGGTGGCTGGCGGGAAAGGTTGATCCTAAGGCCCATCCCAGAGCCGAGGACTCATCAGAACTTGGATATGAGCCTTAAAACTAGTTCCCATTTCCGACCTTCCTGGACGATCCGCACAACTAGGGGCCTTTTCAACTGCTCAAGGACAATTAGATGGTGCCCGGGACTTGTGCACCTGCCTGGGAGGACTGCGTGGCGTGTAAGGGTGGAGGCACCTGCTCCCACGTGACTGACGATTTGCAGGTGCGGGTTTGGTAATTTGGGGTGAGAATCGGAGCCGTCACCCCACAGCACCAGCAATCACGACTGCTAGGTAGTCTGGACACACACACACACACACACACACACACACACACACACACACACACAGGGCACGACACCCCGAGGAATCCGTGCGCCCTGGGTGAGACACCCATCATCAGAACCGCGGAATCCAGTTCTCCGCACCCGGGTTCCCCGCGCCCAAGCCGAAGCCTCGCGCAGCACAGCCCCCGGGAGGCTGTGTCGGGCTGGGACGACGCGCGCGCGGGGCGGTCTCCGAAGTCTCCCCGCCCCGGCCGACTGGAGAACCCTCGGGTGGTTCCACCCCAGGGATCCCCGGAGATCCTGACCGGATTTCGGCGGCGTGGCGCTGCTGTTTTGCTTTGCTGTTCGCCCTGGTAACGACTCCAGGAGTCCCACCCTTCGCGTCCCACGCCCAGCGCCACACCTCCACTCCGGCTTCCCTCCAGCCGACGGGCGGGCAGGTGAGCCCCGGGCGTGTCGGCACAGCCCCTAAGAATGTGCATTTGGATGAAAGCCCTTTGGGATCTTCAGGGACCTGTTGCATTTACCCAGGAACGAATGCACAGCACCTTTATGAAATGAATTCAGGACCTGGGGACGAACCTATGAACCCCCACCTCACCTTAACCCCACTGCTTTTCGAGCTGAGCTACGATTCCATCAATACATCCAAGCCAGGTCTGTGGAGGTGGGTCCTGGCCATAAGGGAAAATCCACCTGACAGCGTGGAGCACCTAAGCAGCAAGGCCAGCGCGCACACAGTAATGGAATGGGTGACGTGGGCCGAGTCCACGCCGCGTCGTGGGCTCCAGCTCCCGCTGTGCTTCTCGTCTTGAATCTCCCACCTTAATCCTGAGCTTCGACTCTCCAAATCGTACCTGGATGGAAATGCCCTAGGCTGCTGTGGAGCCTGGTCCAAGCCTCCTTCTTAAGCTCAAACCCTAAAAGCAACAAGAATCTCCAGGGAAAACCACTCCCCTCTTGAATGACACTTATCCAAAGCAAACAAAAGCCGATTCCGGCCTGCCTGTCTCCCTCCCCTCGGCCCCCAGGAGAATTTTTAAATGCCTGCGAAAGAGCAATAAGAGGATGAGCTCCCTCCACCCAAGGTCTGCGCTAAAAGAAGGGGTCAATATCGGAGTCCCCAGCGTCCTGGCTTTTACTCCATCTGGTTAATGCCACCAGTGTCCAGCGCGCACTCACGCACAGGCATCGCAGGGCAGACAAGTCCTTCCCTGCTCCTAAATCGCTTCCCTGCACTAAGGCCGAGAAGGCCTCCCGCCTTAGGAGGAAGCCCTGGCCAGGGTGACTTCAGGGTTAATCCTCAGAGAGGGAGAGTTAAGCAGAGGCTCAGAACAGAGAGCCTCCCAGGGAACCACTTGCAGAGCAGCCTGGGTCTGTTCTGCTGAGTGAGATAAGAGCTGGGGACTTCATGCTGAGGCTTGTACAAGGGGAAGGGGGAGAGGAAGAGGGGAGGGGAAGGAACCAGGCAGCTGAAAACAGTCCACTCGTGGCAACCAAATCTAAACAAAGAAACACTGCAGGGAGCCAAAAGAGAGAGAAAGAGAAAAAAAAGTTCAAGAGATATTTAAAGATTTTTGCAGTAGAGCACGCAGTCCCTTCCCACATTCCTCTGCTCCACGATTGTAAGTGCTCAACTCAGAGTTCTAGAAACAATGAAGTCAGCCAGGGAAGTACCTGGGTGCTGGCAGGGCTGTCTATGTAACCCACTTCTTCACCTTGCAAAGGGAGGGGGGCGGCTCTTCTTTCTACTGTCCTCCTTTCAGAGCCCACAGTAGCCCGAATGTGAGGATTACTGGGGAGATGGCTCAGTGGTTAAGGTGGTCACTTGAAAAGCCTGGTCATCTGGGTTCAATTCCCCAGTAAAAAAAAAAAGTCTCCAAGAGCTGGAGAGATGGCTCAGTTGTTAAGACACTTGTCTTCCGAGCCTAAGGACCCATGTTCCATTTCCCTAGTACCCATGTAAAGCAAGATGCACAAGGTGGCACATGCATCTGGAGTTCTGAGTGCCTTTGGGATGGCTAGAGGCCCTGGCAGACGTACCCATTCTCTCTCTCTCTCTCTCTCTCTCTCTCTCTCTCTCTCTCTCTCTCTCTCTCTCTCCTCCCCTTTCTCTCTCTCTCTCCTCCCCTCTCTTTCTCTCTCTTTTTATTTGTCCCTTTCTCATTCTCTCTCAAATAAATAAAATATTATTTTAAAGTTTCCAAAACCAGGCATGGTGGTGCCAGCCTGCAATCCCAGCACTCAGGAGGCAGAGGTAGAAAGACCACTGTGAGTTCAAGGCCAGCTTAGGACTACATACATAGTGAATACTAGGTCAGCCTGTGCTAGAATGAGACCCTACCTCAAAACAAAACAAAACAAAAGGGCTGGAGAGATGGTTCTGCAGTTAAGGTGCTTGACTGCAAAGCCTAACAACCTGGGTCCGATTCCCCAGTACCTACATGAAAGCCAGATACACAGTGGCACATGCATCTGGTTTGCAGTGGCTGGAGGCCCTGACGCACTCATTCTCTCTTTCTGAGCCCTCTCTGCTTCTAGGGCGTCCTTTGTGATGTGAAGAACTGAGCTATGAGGATCCTCAATGGACACTTCCTTCCAAAGCCCCTGACAGCCCCTGGTGACTTCTGGGGAGAGAGGGGGCTTCAGAGAGAAGGTCTTGAAGGTCACATGGGCAAAACTATTTCTTCAATCAATCATCCATCCTCAAGATGGAGACCTGAGAAAAGCTGTCAGACTTGATTCTCAGCTTCAGCCTACCCCCTCCCCCTTACCTTCAACGTTTCCAAGAATTTGTATTCACATGGATCTGGTTCCTTGCCTGAGAGGAGATGGCAGAGCACCCAAGGTGGGATTTCATCTTTGGGGACATCCTGTAGGGAGCCCACCATCCAGAGACACAGAGTCAAATCTAGGGAGCAGCTGTTCCCACTAACAAGAGCAGTTCCTGGAGCCCTGGGAATCTGTATATGATTTGGGGAGAACTTTTCTTACTGTAATGTTTTTGCCACTATGAAAATTAAGGAAACAGGCTAGATGAAGCAATCGCCCAAAATCTCAACATTATTAGTATTGGCTTTCCCCTAGTCAGTTTCTTACACATGTTATTTAGAAATGTTATTTACAATTGGTAGGAGAATCAATGTGAGTTTGAGACCACCCTGAGACTACATAGTGAATTCCAGGTCAGCCTGAGCTAGAGCAAGACTCTACCTCAAAACAAAACAAAACTTCTCTTTTTTAAAAAAAATATTTTATTTATTCATTTTCAAGCAGAGAGAGAGAGAGAGAGAGAGAGAGAGAGAGAGAGAGCAAACGAGCACCAGGGCGACTACCTTGTGGGTCTGTCTGGCTTATGTGGGTCCTGGGGAATTGAACCCCAGGGCCTTAGGCACTGGAGGCAAGTGCCTTAACCGCTGAGCCATCTCTCCAGCCCAAAATTTCTCTTTTATTACTTTGAGTAGAACATAGACTTCACTAACATAATCTCTTTTCTTCTGAAAAATATGTTTAAGATATAACATGCACACCAATGATTAAATAAAACCAATATTTATCCACATTAATAATAAAACACATGCTAAAACCTCACTACCTGAGGTAAGAAGTCGACTACTATCTCCAGCGTTTAGAAGCAAGCATGGGTCATTCTGATGTCATCTGCCTGTCACTCATGACCAAAGTTTGCAACAGGCTCCCACCTTTTCCATGTGGAATGGAGACTTTCTGCTGAAGCCACCCAAAAGGCCCTGGCACTTTCTGAGAGGCCGGTTAAGAGGGAAGGGGCTGAGTGGCACAGGAACAGACCTACTTGATCATTTTTCAAATTTTAGTATTTAGCGTGTTACCAATATTTTGTTAGCATGCTGGGCAAACAAATCTGATGGGATAAATTTGATGGGATAAAGACATCAGATGCCAGCATCACTCAGGTTTCTTTAATGGAGTTAGAAAAGGGGTCTCAGCTTCTATCTTCGGGTGATACAAGGAGACAGTGGGAGATGAAAGGACCCCCTGGGGGCTTCCATATTTGCTACCACCCACACACAAAAATCCTAAAAACTCAAGGAGCATGTTGGCATCTGTGCCCCGCCTGCAAAAAGAGATCCAGTCTGCACAGGGGGCAACAGCCTGGGGTGCTTCTGCTTGTGCCTCCCACTGTGGCTCCCACACATTTATGCCAGCTTGGTGGCTACCAATATAGCTACCCCCCATCTGCACCTGGGTATCTGGGTAGGTACAGGAATGAGGGTGCTGACTTTCAGAACTACAAGACACTAGAACCAAAAGGTTCCTAGAAGTCATCTCCATCCACTCCCAAACCCAACTTGAGCACTCACCTGGGCACATGGCTATACCAGGGCCATGAGGTAAACACCCAGTCCTCACAATATTGTTTGACCTTAAGTGAGTGTGATATGCTGAATTTGAATGAAAGTCACATGAGAATTTTATTTTTTGCATGTGTGCATGTGTGTGGTGTGCATGCAAATCTGTATGTGTATGAGTGCACAGACGTGCACACACGTGTGTGGAGACCAGAAGTTGATGTCAGGTTCTTCAATCACACTGCCTCAAAAAGCCAGGCTGGAGCCTTTTCTCCACCTTATTTTTTTGAGACAGTGTGATGGTTAGGTTTTGTTGTCAACTTGATCTTTTTAATTATCTTGAGTGGGTTTCTGAGGATGTTTACAGGAAGCCTCTCAGCAAGGGGCAGGATGTAAAGAAGCTCAAAGAAGCTGGAAGTAAACATCCTTTCCTGTGTGGGCCATGCAGGAAGGAAATGCCAGAGACTCAGGAAGCCATTAAGTCTGGGAAGGGTTGCAAGACCCCACCCTAAGACTATATAAAGGGGAAGAAATTCTCTCCTTGTCCCTCCTGCCTGTTCCCTGTTCTGTATGTGTGGTTTAGGTGATGGGTTTCTCTCTGCTCAGACCTGTGAAAGAGGACCAGCCTCTTTGGCTGTTACGGAACTTTCCCTCAATCTGTAGTTTCAATAAATACTTTCCTCCCCCAAATTGTACCTGGTTTGAAGATTCACCCCAGCAGTGTGTGGCTGACTATGACAGACAGGGTCTCATTGAAACCTGGAACTCACCAATTGGGCTAGAGCTGCTAGCCAGCAAGCCCTGGAGATCCTCTGACCCCACAGCGCTGGGCATGACAGGCATGTGTCCCCACATCTGGCTTTAATGTGGGTGCTAGGAATTCAAACTCAGGTCCTCATGCTTGTACAGCAAGCACTTTACAGACTAATCCATCTCTCCAGTCCCTCATATGAGAATTCTTAAGGACAGAAAAATAGATATCAAATACATTTGGAGCTTGGGATGGGCCACTAAACGTTATAGTCTAGGACCCTGAAGGGATAGTTCTCTTTAGCCCAGGATGTCCTAGAGCTCACTCTGTAGTCCAGGATAGCCTTGAATTTATGGCTCTCCTCCTACCTCAGCCTCCCAAGAGCTAGGGTTATTTTTTTTGCGTGGGACTGGCAGAGGGGCAGGTGCAAGGGATGACAGCAAGTACCTGCAGTCATAACAGCTCAAATCGGCCAGGTTTGTTTGGCTTTGAGTGAGTGCTTAACCCTCAGTGTAGCAACTGAGGATAATAATATCCATCCCACTGGGCATGGTGGCACATGCCTTTAATCCCAGTACTTGGGAGGCAAAGGTAGATGGATCACTGTGAGTTCGAGGCCAGTCTGAGGCTACATAGTGAATTCCAGTTCAGCCTGAGTGAAACCCTACCTAAAACTAAAAAAAAAAATCATAATAACAACAACAACTATCTCATGAGACAATTCTAAGAAGCAAGGAGCAATGCAGCTGGAACACACGCCTGTGATCCCAGAACTTCGAAGGCTACAGCAGAAGGATAACTAAAAGTTGAAAGCCAGCCTGGGCTACACAGGCTACTCCTGTCTCAAGAACAAACAAAAGAACAATGCCTCCTCTAGGGTCCCCCAATTCATGCCTCAGTCACAGACCACTGAGGTATCAGAAATGGCTTAGAGAAGCCGGGCGTGGTGGCACACGCCTTTAATCCCAGCACTCGGGAGGCAGAGGTAGGAGGATCACCATGAGTTTGAGGCCACCCTGAGACTCCATAGTGAATTTCAGGTCAGCCTGGGCTAGAGCGAGACCCTACCTCTAAAAAAAAAAACCGGAAAAAAAAAAAGAAATGGCTTAGAGAGACCTCAATGGAAAGTTCCATCTCAGTATAACTTGCTGATTTGAAGAGAATTTAAAAAAAAAAATCAATATGTGGCCAGGTACTATTTAGTAATTACTGTTTACTAAGAACATACTACAAGCCAGGCACAGCGGTAAGCACTTTTTTTTTAAATAACTGGCATCATATTTCATCTCTAACCTTTGGGGAAAATATTATTTTTTAAAACTTTTATTTATTTGCAAGCAGAGAGACACAGAGAGAGATGAGATCATGTGTATGCCAGGGCTTCCAGCCACTGCAAATGAACTCCAGATGCATGTGCCACTCTGTGCATCTGGCTTTGCGTGGATACTGGGGAAGTGAACCCAGGTCATTAGGCTTTACAGGCAAGCACCTTAACTGCTGAGCCATCTCTCCAGCTCTGGGGGAGATAATATTTTCTCAGTTTTACAGATGAGGAAACTGAAGCTCAGAGAGGCTAAATCTTGCTCCCTGGCAGGTGATGTCAGCACAGGTTTGGCTGCTTTCACACTTACATGAAACTCCAATGCCCTTCTGGTGTCAGAGGACTTCATTTATGTTTATTTTTCTTCGCTTTGATGTCCTTGTTAGATATGGACAGCTCTGCCTTATCTAAGTCTTGTTGGGTTCACAGATACTTCTAGATTTAACCAGAAAATTTTTCCTTCTGAAGGTCCAGAAGTCATGCTGGACCAATTCCAGCTCCTCATGCCTTCTGGGATGCTATCCCCTCTGCCAAGTTCGCCATTATTCCTTAATTTGTTTTGACCGCAAGCACAAGCCGCGGTATTGACTGAGTAAACTGAGTAGGGCTTTTTAGACTTTTATTCTATTTCCCAAAATGTGACAAACTGAAATCATGATGATGAACTTGTACTTGAAACTGGAGTGTCTGAGTGAGTCACTGGTGAGTCTATGTCTATGGGTGAATTCGTCAAATCATGACCTAGTGCCAGAGCCTCCTCTCCGCTGGGTGCTCAGACACCTGTGGTTACAAGAACAGGAAAGGACCACTCCTTGACCTTGAGGAATTTAAAACCTTGAGGTGACAAATTAGCCTTCATATTCATTAGTTCAGTAAGCATTCTGATGAGCACTTACTGTTGTGGAACTGGGTCTGCGGTCACTGCTGCATGGTGATGCCTCCTAGCTCTGGGCACTCTCTGCTCGTGGGAGACAGACAGCTCCCTGTGGTGGGCTCAAGTGGGAAAGGAGGCTGCGCTCAGCAGAGCCCGGGAGGGCTGATGGGCAAGTGAATTTTGAGCCAGATATCCTGCTGTGTGTTTTGTGGGAAGCAGAGGGATGGCATCCCAGATAGAGAGACAGGTGCAGAGAGCATCTATGCAGGGAAGAGGAAGACAGAGGTGTGTGTGGCTTGTCTCTGTGGTTGATCTCAGGTCCTTGCCCAGTTCCAGAAACATACAGACAACAGAAGTGGAGGGATGGGAACATGTGGAGGAAATGTGGAGAACTGTGGGCGAGTCACCTGCTAGGTGAGGGGGGTGTCTAGAAGGGAGATGGCGGTGGGGGTCCACAATGCCGGAATAGACTGTGAAAGGTTTGGAAGGTTTTGGTAATCAGTGTGAACTGTCCGCCAGGGACAAAGGGTGTGTGTGTGT
>PVHP010022455.1:0-12704 GCA_004024765.1 Zapus hudsonius
TGTGTTAGGAACAAAGGCATGAGCATGCTCTTATCCGGATGCATATTAAAGCTTAGCTCTCGGATATGCAGCCAGGCTGGGTCTGTGAGAGAATGGTGATGTTAGCAGAGGAAATAAAACCTTATTGCAGTTAGAATAAGTTAGGCTTTGATCTGCTTCTTATCTTGTGGCCTGCCTAGGGGCTTTGGAGTTTTCAGGACTGCTAAGATTTACAGGGGCCCCCGGAATTTGCCTCAACTTCCTTCAGAAGGAGACTGTCCCAGAAGCCTGCCAGACTCCGCAAAACCTTACTTCCTCCATGCCTCATTAGCAGAGTACCACACTTCTGCTTTGGGTTGAGTTGGGTACCATTGGTGTCTGTCTCCCTTGACCTTTCCTGGGTTATCTGACATGCTGTGGTGATTGGTCTCCTGTTTATCCCCTCACTTTCTCATAGGTTTCACTTGGGCCCTGAGAGATAAGCCAGGGGTGATTCATCTCCTCTCAGGATGTTGGCCATCATCCCGTGTCTTCTAAACACTGTCTATATAAAGTGCCTAGCATGGTTGGCATACAGTCAGCACTCAGAAATATTTGCTTTCGATTGTTTAATTTTGCTCATGCAACAATTTGACAAAACTATCAATTGTGTTTTCTGATCATTCACTCTCATAATCATTGTTTGAACTTTGACCAAATATTTTTTGTGCATAAAACTTAGAGTATTAATGATTTCAATTCTCATTTTTTCCCTCCCAAAATGTGAGCTCTCTTCCCTACTCTTGTGTTCCCTCTGATTCATATTTTCTGTAGAATGAAAATATCCAGTTCCTCATTCTTTGCAGAATTCTACAAAGCCTTGTCCAGTGTTCAAAAATGATAGTCTCTATTTTGTTCAATTGCTGCCTGGGGATGTTCACTTGTGTACTCCGTAAACTTTGTAGATTTGAACCGTGCTGGTACAAAAATTCACGGGATAAATTACAAGTGTCTCTCCAAGGACTTTAACAGTACTTTGGAGCTCAATCTTACATACTTTTATAAAAGTGAAAATATAAATATTGCTTATGTTTCTATAAAGTACCTCCTAACATTCATGTTCAAAAATTTAGTCTTTAAGTAATTCATAAGTAAATTTAAAGCTATTTCTTTTTATTGTTTTCCTAGAGGAGACAAACTGTCAGAGCTAAAGCCTGATGATACCCACTATGAAATCCACTCTGCCGAATGCATCCTACACCCAGCAGAGAATAAACTCAGAGTGGTGTTCCTCCCCTTACACCTTCTTTGTGACATGGTCTCTCTTATTGTTTAGTCACTAGGAAGGCCAGACCAGATGCTCCTAGGTCCACCATTTCTGTATGTCTACCATTTCTGTAGGTGTGTTGTGATTACAGAAGCATAGGACACTGTGCTATAAGATTTTTACCCAAGTACCTGGGATCTGAACACTGAACTCCAGACTTGAGCAAAAATAATCACCCATTCCTCCAGCCCCTCAATCATTTTATTCTGTAGTCCAACTATGACTAACATTATCTCTTGCGCAATTATAGTGAAATACCATGACTCCTGAACTACACATTATTAGAGATAATTATGATATATGATGCCCTGATTGAAAATATTTTTATCAATAGCAATATTACAAATAGATCCCTACATAATAAGTCAGCCCTAAATGAATGTGAACAGTATGAGAAATGGGTTTTCTAGAACAAGTGATGCTCTAGATATTGCTTTTTAATATGAATGATGTGATAAATTATGACTACATTTCCATTCTGTGGATAACTGTTTAACATTTCAGCAATAAACAGTATAACTAAGAGTGCTGGAAATTTCCAGTATTGCTAAACTATTTTACTCAATGAGTATTAAACTTCAACCTAGAAAGAGAAGAGAGGATACTTTCCAGAAATATAGAACACATTTTTTCCCCTTGGAAAGGCCTCTGATGCAAAGAAAGGAGTTCTTTAGTAGTAATAAGGTGTTTGGCTACAGCAGAGGTTTTGTGGATGGAGATGGAAGGATAGAAAAAGAAAGCCAAGCCCTTGTCTGAAATTATTAGGCTTTGAGCGTTGAGCTGAAGGAAGAGGAGTTAATGATCTGGAGAAACACTGAGATTTATTTTGTGCTTCTAACTCTTTGCCCATACACATAATCAATACCTATTCTGACCTTTTAGCTTAACGTTCATTTCCATTAACATCTCACGAACACAAAAGAGGTTAGACTGGCTACAGAACGATGCTGATCACGGTGTGAAAGAGGTCTTGTCCATTTGCACATGTTCTTGAAGTTGACATATTGCGAGAAAATAAAGGAAAATGTTGGCGACTCTCTGGTCTTCTGATATAACTTCACTCATTGAGAACGGTGAGTCTACAAACACTTTGCGTAACAGATGCTGTGTTTTCAGCATTTAATCTCATAATAAGTGCGAAGGTAATCCCAAATATAGTACAAAATACCTGTCTTCAACTACAAATACCCAGTAATAACTATTTAATAATTATAAGTTAGAAATAGACATTTGCTGATCTTCTGAAAATCCATAAATTCCTGAAGGAATTTTATCAGAAGGTTTGAGTTTTAGGAGATAATTTTCTTTAGAAGTTTCATGGGGTTAGAGCATCTATGATGTGGAGAAAGAGTAATATCATTTGCCCACACCTCTCAGGTCCGTGGCTGAAATCTCTAAGAAAAAAACAACAAACAGAACAAGAGAAAAGCATAGCAAATTTACTAAGGCAATATTTTATCCCACATGGATCTGCTCCAACAGCATCCAAGGAATACTATGTATATTTCAGGCTTACATTTGACGGTTAGTGCATATACACATAAAAGTATGCTTTGTAACCAAAGGGGGTGCCATTGAATGGTAATGGACCAGGGATCTTTAGAAAGTGTGTTTGATGAGATACCTACTGGCATTTCTGAGTCTATATTTCCTGTGTTCATGAACTGGCTGAATAGCTCCTTGACAAATTATCCCATCGGCTCTCAAGGCTCTTTTTTTCATATTAGTTACACCCATAGATTTTGCATCATATGATGACATCGTAGCTCATAGTTCTTTAGGCCTGACAAGTTTCTTTTTTTTTTTTTTTAGATTTGTATAGTGTAAGCTCCCCCAAAGTTCACCTCAAGTTCCTAAAATAAGCAGAAAGATACCTGGTAGAAAGAACATGCCTCTCCATGACTGGTATTTTCTGTTACAAAGGGACATCTCTGCAAAATAAGTTCAAGGACACTATCTTGAACCTCACAGGAAGTTGTAATGAGCATTCTATGACAGTAGACTCTGATGTAATTTCACAATCTGTGCTCTGATAATCCTCCTGCCATGGGGTTTACAGATGGTGGTTAGAAGAATATACAACTCCCCAAATTAAAACCATCTTACAGAGAAGCACCGGGACTTTCCACAGGCTAACGGCTGGCAGGTTTACATCCTCTGCCCAAGAACTCTTTCCCCAGATGGCTGACATCCTTAGGCACAGAGATTACTCCCATGTCCACAGTCGTGATTTTTCCTTTCCTCACATCTGTGCTAATGTTAGGGGTCCTGTTGTTTACAGTTCTATTGATTTATCAGCATCAGATTTTCATGGACTGTGTGCTCATATTCTCCTCATTGGTTTGCTAGACAAAACATATGACTTCTTTTCCTCCTCCTAAAGTGTCATTTAGAAAATATCAGATTTTTTTTAATTTTAAGAGCTATATGGAAATGATATTAAACAGATTCGTAGCCCATTAATGCTATCGGCATTATGTTTTAGTTCAGATGTGCTCTCGATAAGTGGTCGTTTGCCCTCAGAGCAATAGAAACAGATGGAAGTGCATATAAGGGGAGACGAGCGTATGATTAATCCCGTTGGCTATGTTATTCATTAAATATTGTTTAATGAATAAGTTTTCCAATCTTTGCTTATACATTTCAAATGAGTACCTCGTAATCAATATATTTGTTATCCTGAACATGGCATGACAGATAAAATAGGGGAGGTACCTATTAACCCCAGTTCATTGTCCTGTACACTTATTTTCAATTTGTAATTTACTCAAAACTACCACTTACGTATGGAAGGTAACAGTTTTCTAGATTTAATCTTGTGCAGAGAGAATTCCCATTCCATTCCAATAAGAGACAGTCCATACCTACCTCTAACCTTGTCGGCTTTGCTTTGTAAAATTATACCTCAGGATAGTTGACATTTTTCTATCCGGTTATGTGTCCAGCGATCTAAATGGGATGGTTGAAATACCCCTGAGTGTTGGGTTCTTGCAGCCTTTAGTTTCATTTCTGGGAAGCCTTTGGAGGTTTGAAATTTTCCACCATGAAGTCATACACCTTGGATATGACCTTGGTTTGTTTTCCCTCCACACTAATGAGAGGATCTATAGCTCTTATTTAAGGAATCTCCTTTGGTCTACCTGGCCAAAGTCAATTGATCATAGCCTGTCATTTTATTTGCTTTTGTTTTGAGTACTTTAGGATGGCAAGGGAATGTCTTAGCTTGTGTTGCCTGTTACAATTAAAAATATTACACAGTATTCTTTCCTGTCACCTGCTGGAGGCATTGACCTTGAATTTATTTTAGAAATGAAAGTGGATATGTCATGGAAACTTTCACTGCAATAGTTATAGCCTGACACAACAGCGTGAAGGCCAAATGTTATGAATTCATAAACTGTTAGTGCCCACCATCTCTCTGACCTTGACATAGCTTAGTGCCAAATACTGATAAAAACAGTTGCTCGGAGGTGTATTCTATTTTATGTGATCTTTTCTTTTCTTTTTTTCTTTTCTTTTCTTTCTTTCTTTTCTTTTCTTTTTTGTTTTTAGAGGTAGGGTCTCCCTCTATCCCAGGATGACCTGGAATTCACTATGTTGTCTCAGGTTGGCCTCAAACTCATGTGCTATATTTTAGCTACTACTATTACATAAACATTTCATTAACATAGTAGATAGCATAGAAAATTAATGACCATTGCTTACTTTTTTATACTGAGAGATTAGTGTGGCACTTAATAATGTGTTGGGTCATCCCCTCTCAATAAGCGGTCCAATAGAACTCCAAGCAGATGGACCATGAACCAGACACTAAGGTGAAAAAAAAATCACATCAGACTTGCCCTTATGACTGAGTTTTGACCACATACAATATCAAAAATCTTCAATTTTGTTGGCAAAGCACATTCAAACTTGATAATCTAAAAATGTTGTTTCTTTGCCCACATGCAGGGTGTGGTTCTGGGACACCCAGGGGATTCTAGGACTAGGTGGTGTCATTGATCTAAGACGTTGAGACAGAAAAGGTTTTCACTCATCATCCCCTGTGTTGTCTGTTAATTAGTTGGGGAGTGTGGGGAACAGAAGTGAGCGAGTAAGACTCACAGCTTCTCCACCAAGATTTGTGGTGCTTTCTCACATGGAGAAACTTATGCCTTTTTTATTTTCCACCCTAAAAATAGAATATGTTGAGAACAGTCTTAACTGATTATGTTTTGGAAAGTACAAAAATGGCCCTACATTTTTGTCTATGGAATCATCTGAAGTCATCTGAGGCTAAATGGAGATGCTAAGTCAACCAGTCAGCTTAGGAGCACAACACCCACTCTGTTCTCACCACAACTTTGAGCACTGCTTTTTCCTAGGCTTGCAACATTTTTATATTTGATTAATACACCACATTTTTAACTTCCGATGCAAATGCTAGATTTGCTATCCTCATTTATAGGAACCAAAAGAACTTTTTAGATAGCTTGACAGTATAGATAGATAGATAGATAGATAGATAGATAGATAGATAGATAGATATAGATATAGATATATCTATATATATATATTAGGTGTGCATTCCATCTTTGTTTCCCGCAGAAAATATGTAAATGAAACTATTTGTGTTATTAATGTTGTTCTAATTTTAACTCTGCACATTGAGTCCAAAGGCTTAAGCATATCATTGTGAAAGGACATTTGCCTTGCTCATGAAAATCAATTGAGGAGAAAAATAAATAAAAGTATGCTGGCTTGGGCTGGAGAGGTGGCTCAGAGGTTAAGGTACTTGCATGCAGAACCTAAGGACCTGAGTTTGATTCCCCAGTACCCAGATGGTATCTGGACTTCATATACAGTGTCTGGAAGCTCTGGCACACCTCCTCTCAATCTCTCTCTCTCTCTCTCTCTCTCTCTCTCTCTCTCTCTCTCTCTCTCTCTGCTTGCACATAAATAAATAAATTTTTTAAAAAAAAGTATGCTGGCCAATTAGCCAGTGATACAGATTTCTTAATAAAGTAGACTTGAGAAAACATGGACCTAACAGAGTAGAAGTATTTCACGTTTCTTCAACTTTTACATCAGTATTTAAATATATGCTGAATTGCATAAGACATCTGCTATCCACATATTAATTGGAATCTAGTCGCCACGACTGCTACAGGCATCTGTTTAATTTTATTAAATTTGAAGTTCCCATTTCAATCCCAGTGGAAGCACCCTGAATCTTAATAAGAAATCGTGATCTCTTTCATGATTCATATGGAAAAGACTTGATTTCTAGCTTTAAACACAATCTAAAGTCGTTCCAGCGACACTGTGGAAAAGAAGGATATTTAAATACGTTCACAAGATAGTTGGGCCTTTTCCCCACATTCCACTAGCGATGGCAATCATGGTGGCAAAAGCTAGTTCAGAATGTGATCCCTGGTCTTACTGGTTTTAATTATATGTGTTACAATGATATTTTTCATTTGATAAACTGAATTGTGGTGGTTTAAATACAAATGTATATGGTCTATAGCCTTGGGTATTTTTTTTTTTTTTGATTTTTCGAGGTAGGGTCTCACTCTAGTCCAGGCTGACCTGGAATTCACTCTGTAGTCTCAGGGTGGCCTTGAACTCATGGCGATCTTCCTACCTCTGCCTCCCAAGTGCTGGGATTAAAGGCGTGCACCACCATGCCCGGCCATAGCCTTGGGTAATTTTGATTAAGTTTTTGACTTAATGTTAGGCAGGCAGAGCCCTGCTGCAGGAGGGGGTGCCCCAAGGGAGAGATTTGAGTCCAGTCCTGCTAAATGTGCAAAGCGTCAGTCTCTGTGTTTGTGGATGTTGGCATGATGGGGTGGGTCAGCTTCCTCCACCGTGATGGAGTTTCCCCTGGATTTGTAAGCCTGAAATAAACCCTTTCCTCCCATAAGCTGCGAAGACAGCTGCAATAGAGAGCAATCACTGAGACCATAGAGTGAGAAGCTCTACCAGGACCTCAATGCCACCATAGAACCAGGAAGGTCACTCAGTGAGGTGCAGCTTCAAAGGGCAGCACTGGCCAGAGCAGAGGCAGCAGGAACACGTGTACTGACCCAGAGAACATTACTTATATGAAAGCGGGAGGCAGGGAACTTTCTTGTTCAGGGAACCAGACATGTTCAAGGTGAAAGGAAAAGAGTCTTGAATTTTGGTGTCAGGAGTGAGGATGTTCAAGGGACAGTTCTGAATGCAGAGGTGGGGCTGCACCACTGAGTTCCGGCTCCTGGTGTTACTCATGGTAGGTTGGCTGAGCCATGAAATTTTAAACATAGTCTGTCCAGATTTGACTTGTTGCTGTGTGCTGCAAAGAATGGGCCGAAAGGGAGTTACACTGGGCATCAGGAAATTGGTGACAAAATTTGTAGTAAAATAAACTAGAGAATTTTAAGAAAAATAAAAAACGTTTGTGGGGTTGGGATGTAAAACTGCATTTCCCTATCCTGAATCAAAATAAAATATGCAATAGAAGTGGTCTTGTTCCCATCTAGAAAGAAATAAACACAGTCAAAACCAAAGGATTGTGAGAGAACAGGAAGAATGGTTTGCTGTCAGCCACCACATGCAAGATATAGATTGGGTGATAAAATCTACCCTGCAGTGTAATGATCCCAGAAGGGTGACTTGTTTTTTTTTATTTTTTTTTAAATTTTATTTATTCATTTTCAAGGAGAGAGAGAGAGAGAGAGAGAGAGAGAGAGAGAGAGAGAACCAGGGCCACCACCTTGTGGGTCTGGCTTTGGCTTATGTGGGTCCTGGGGAATTGAACCCTGGGCCTTAGGCACTGGAGGCAAGTGCCTTAACCACTGAGCGATCTCTCTAGCCCCCAGGTGATTTGGTTTTCACAGGACTGTGAAAGGAAAACACCTTGCCATAGATTCATTATGTTCACGGTTGATCATAATGCCACACCATATCATTTGAGGATGACTTAATCATTTTGTAAATTCATGATAGTAAATGTGATCCAAAGCAGTTCCTTAAAATGGAGTGTGCCTGCAAGAATGCCTATAGCTACAGGCTGGGCAGAGACTACAAACGTCTAGCCATCAAATAAAGGAAAAGAAACATTGATTTCAGTTGTTCTGTCTGAATGTGTTTTGTTGGCTACTTTGGGGTCAGTATGCACTTTTAAGCCTGTTGCCCTTGGGTAGGAAAAGCAAAGCCTAGATTGTTTAGTTGTCCTTCTGGCTGAAAGCTTAGGATTCATCCAATAGAAACACGGAGTCCAGCATACAGCTAATCAGATAATAAGAAAAAGAGCTGGGGATTTGAGGCAAATAGCTGATAAAGGTGGGAGGCAGAGGTAAGATGAGTTCAATTTGGATAGAATCCGGGACCATCTGTCTAAGGCTGATCACAATAAATCCACCCAGATAAATAGACTAGAGGTCAGGAGAGTGTCCTGTTTTAATCCGGTGAATGTGACTCAACTTTGATTACCTAAGGAAATGGCCGTGAAATATATTTGCTTTGGGTTTGTTGCTTATGAATGGTAAAAGGACATGGAAGAACGAAAAGATTAATAAAGGACTTAAAATGAGAATGAACTCAAAACAAGGGAGCACCTTCTGTTCAGTGAGCAGTAGTATTATGTTAAGATGATGAGGGAACTGGATGTGAAGGCTTAGTTTCTGGAATTTCTTGCTTTCTTTTTTTTTCCTTGAAAAAACTGTCAACATAATTAGCCATTAGGGAAATGCAAATGGAGATAATGACATTCGATTTCACATCCATCTGAATGGCTATAGTTTGGTGGTTTGGTTTTTTTTAATGAAATAACAAATATCTGTGAGTATTTGAAAACTGGAACCTTATTCTATACTGATATGAATGCAAAATGGCACATTTTCTACAGAAAAGGGTTGGTGGTTTCTCAAAAACAATGCATGTAGTTAGCATGTGACCCAGAAACTCCATGAAACCGTACTTCCCCAAACAACATGAAAAGTGCATTTCAGTAACAGCTTATATATGAAAGTCTATAAAGGACAATTTGTGATAGCGAAACGGGTAGAAACAAACAACCTTGCAGTTTAAGTCATTAATGCTTAAAGTTATCTGTATAGCACAGATGGCTCTTTCTTAAGTTTAAGGACAATGTGTTGGGTTGTGAGATGTGTAAATCCTGCTTTTCATATATATTTCATGTTTATAAACATATTGCTAATCTGAGAGTTCACTATTAGTTTGTGAGTCAATTTTACATGAACCGATTTCATGGAAACCTAATTCAAATACTAGGTTATCTTTGAAAGTGCCTTCGTTTATCAAATTTGTCTCAAAAATGGCTTGATTTATTTACTTGTCAGGGATGTTATCAAAATCAGTACTATGACCAAAATTTCCTTTTCCTATTTCTTTACTATGAGTATAGTTACTATTTTAAATACCAGGTACCTATTCTTCAAGCCCTGAAAGTTATGGACCTAAAATTTCTCAACAATCTTCTCATTTGGCATATTCAGTGTCCTCCTCCAGAATACAGCCAACAAACCATGGGAAAGTATCCCAGGCCCGAAGACCTCGAGCTAGCAAGGATGATGGGATTTTCAGGCAGTGAGGTGATGGTCAAGGTGTAGGACTCGTGGATACTCAGAGGTCAGTGTCCTCATTTATGCCTTCCTGGAAAGGGAATTCTTGTAAAGGTAGTGGTTCCTGCTCTTTGGTTTTTCTTCTTGGCTTTTCAAGATAGAGTCTCACTCTAGCCCAAACGGACCTGGAATTCGCCACAAGAGTCTGAAAAAACTTTTGTTCCAAAGACGGAGCCATGTCTATCAGGTTTTTCAACTGGTGCCAACATCCTAAAGTCCTTGGCCCCTGACTCACATGTCACTTCACCTGAAAGAATAGGGTTTCTTTGAAAACATGGGACCATTAATACCTGAAGATACTGCAATGTTCCCATGACTGTATTCTCTTTTGTCCACTGAGAACCTGCGTTTCCAGGCAGTCGTTCCCTCTCGGTTTTGTGGACTCAGAAGAGCGCAGGTCTCGTGGGGATCCTGGGGATCCCTGTGGTCATGAATTCTCCAGTTAGCTGTGCAGGGAGACAGCGCCCCGCAATTCCCTCTTCTTCTTCTGTGGTGTTCTCTGAGATTTTGAGAGCGTGGTAGAAATCGGCTTTAGGAATTAGTACTTACAGCCCTGGGTTCTGCTTTGATGCGTCTTAACCACACATCATATTTCCAAAGCTGCAGGACGATAAGCCAAGGTCATCTAAAAGCCACGGCAATCCACCTGGAGGCTTCACTCTGTGTCCTCTTGCAGTTCGCAGGGACCCCTGTGTTTCATATTCTGTTTTATGGAGTTCATTCTTCTTCATAAAGCATCTATCTGAGGAGGTTCTTCATGGTCTCACTCTCCTGTGCTAGCCTCTGTTATGGGTTCTCGATCCTTTCAGGGTCAGCTGAGAAACTTCTGGAACAAGAGCATATTTGAACACTGACTTAAAGGCAGTATGTGGACATTTAGAAGCAGGACATCCAGGCACACTGCCCTTCTCTTGACTTTCCTCCGTAAAAGTGAGGGAAGGAGGACAGAGGCTGTGCCCAACTCTCAGAGGACATGAGCAGTCTTTGCACAGCCTTCTTCGTCCTCAGTGTGGAAGGAGCTGTGTCCCTGTGCATGTTGCTGGGGTGGCATATGAACTGGTCCTGAGGGAAATGAAATCTTTGTTGGACTCCTTCAAGACCAGCCTGGGATGGACTCGGGCACATACGTCAGAACTCACACACACAGAGGCTTTTGCTAACCTGCTCCAGCACTGCTGAGTGAGATGGGAAGGCAAATAGTATTGAATCATTGAAACAAACACCTCATTTCAGAAGCAGCGTGGGTACAGCAGACCCAATGCAGGAAAGTCAAACACAGAAACGAATGAGCTTCCCACATTTACTTCTTTTCTTTAGAAATCCCTGAGAAGTGCACATCGTTAATTATTAAGGTGCACATTAGCTCTGCCAGGAAGCCATCGTATGACGGGCCACCAAGAAGGATCCCTCTGTGACCCATGTAGCATGTGCCTTACTGGGAGGGTATGAACTGCAAAGGCGCCTTCTGCCTGATTAAGATGCTGTTCCCATAGGATTTTGCCCTGGATCCCAAACCCAACTCCACCAACAAGCCACAGGAGGAAGGCTGACATCCCGGCAAGAGGTGAACCAGTCTGGGGCCTATCATGGGGAAATCTTTAAGAGAGTGGCAAGATAAAAAAGAGACCTATCACCACAGCCAGGCAACCCAGGATAACTCAAGACAGACACCAACGAATTCCAACACAACCCAAAGCAGAAGTCCAGAGACAGTTAAGTTCTCAACAATACAGCCGACTTAAAACTCACCCACCATGACTCAGGGAACTGAGTGGAAGGGGGGAGATTGTAAGAGCCATGGTGGGGGAGAATATCCAGAGACATGGCCCCCATCATAAAATTCGCTCATACATTGTATCGAATTGAAGAAAATAAAGAAATCAAAAAAAAAGATGCTGTAATTCAGTGTCCTGTAGGATTGACTAGAGCAAATGTATGCATCCTGTGTGAAGTACCCATCAAGTCTCCTGCTGAAAGTGTCCAGAAGGTGGGGTCTGTGGGAACTTATTTTCCTGTTGTTTTTTGCTACAGGTAAAGCTGGAATTGGAAACAACTAACAGTTGAGGGCAAGGACTCAGGGATGTTCCGGAACTGGGTCCCTTGGGTTACCTGTCTCATCTCCTCTACAAGATCAGAGCAGTGTCCCTTGGGTTACCTGTCTCATCTGCTCTACATAGATCAGATCCAGTGCCCCTTGGGTTACCTGTCTCATCTCCTCTACGTAGATCAGATCCAGTGCCCCTTGGGTTACCTGTCTCATCTCCTCTACAAGATCAGAGCAGTGCCCCTTGGGTTACCTGTCTCATCTCCTCTGCATAGATCAGATCCAGTGCCCCTTGGGTTACCTGTCTCATCTGCTCTACAGAGGTCAGAGCCAGTGGGTGTAACTGAATTGTAACAGGCTGAGTTTCACTGAACCTTCTCGTCATCTTTTTTGTAATATTTTATTGATTTTCAGGGAGAAAGAGAGAGAGAGCACCAGGGCCACCACCTTGTGTGTCTGGCATATGTGGGTACTGGGGAATTGAACCCAGGGCCTTGGGCACTGGAGGCAAGTGCCTTAACCGCTGAGCCATCTCTCCAGCCCTCTCTTCATCTTTTATATCATCAGGAATGCAATCAAAATTGCTCATTTCTTTAAAGTAGCATGGTTTCATTGCTTATGCCTTGTGGTAGTTTTGAATAGATGTCCCCCAGTAGAATTTATTATATTTGTGTTTATTATAATTGTGAACTTTCTTCAGCCTTCTGGCTGGAGGAGGTGTCACTTTGGCCCGGCCTCCTGGGGTCTGGCCCTGAGGGATTTCTAAATC
>PVHP010022455.1:12804-28441 GCA_004024765.1 Zapus hudsonius
ATTCTGCCATTTTGTGAGTTACAGTGTTACAGTGGGCTTGCTTGCTTCTGGAGGTGCTGTCTCTGTCTCTGCTTGGATCTGTGAAAGGGGCCAGCCTTTTTCCTTAACTTCCCCTGGGTCTGTTACTTCAATAAATACTTTCCTCCCCAAAACTGTGCCTGGTTTGGAGATTCATCCCAGCGGCGTGTGGCTGACTACGGCATGTCCTAAGAAAGTAGCTAGAATATCCTCATTGTAAGATTCAAAGCATGTCATGTGAACCTTGTTCTGATTGATTTCTTTGGTGAGTCATACACCGTTGACTCTGGAACACCTCCATTCATACATTCTTGTTCTCACTTTCAAAAATTTAAAGGAGCTCATCAGAAATGAAAATTATATATGAACCACCATTTTCCTAGTCTTTTATGTTTGTAGATTCAAAAGCCACGAGTTCCAAGAAAAAGGAAAAGGAAACAAAGAAAAAAAATAGAAGGAAAAGGGGAGGGAGGGAAGAAAGAGGGAAGGAAAATAAAAGATGAGAAAAGAATAAAGAAACAGAGAAAGATGTTGCTCAAATAGATTTTTTTTCTGTTTGTTTTCATCAGCTTTCCAAATAAATTCAGTGAATGAGAGAAGAGCCCCTGAATTTTGAATAGAAATTAAGTCTTTCTCTTTACACACACATGTGCCTGTGCAAACACACACACACACACACACACACACACACACACACACACACACACACACGCAAACTCAAATGTAAGCGGAGGACTGATATTCTGGAGTAATGCTTGGACTGTAACCCAAGCATTAGGAGATGGTGTTTGGCTCTGTTCTACTCATCGATCCATGCACTGTTTGATGTTTGAATTTTCTGTGAAGTCTTCATGAGATCAGGGAATCTACACTTTACAAAACTTCCATTTGTAGAAGGCTTATGTAGACTTAGCATCAGAGCAGAGCTTTCTCTCTGAGGAGCGCTCTCAGAACACAGTGAGTACATGTCACAGAGATACAGCTTTAAGTTGGGAGTTAGGCTTCTAAAAATATCTGAAAGGGCTCCATATTTCTGTCTCTTTTTTCACAGCCTTTCACAACAGAGGATTTCCTAGGTTTACCTTGTTAGATTGCATAATCAATACACCAAGTTCTAGCATTCCGTCTAATTGAAGGTTTTATCTGTACATGATTGCTTTTGAATTTAGTAATGTGTTGTTGATTTGTGTAGTTATTACATATGAAGGTGAATTTAAAAAGCATTTTTTCAGTGCAACAATTTTAACTGATTACTCATTTGTACTCCTGTGATTCGCTCATTTTCATTAAGGGAAATGTTGAAGTATTGATCTCAGTACTTGCCAGGGCAGTGTCAGGTAGCAAGATCAAAGGGGGTGACTTGTCCTTCCACTCATGTGTGTGGTAACGAGTTTGAGTTGTACCAGGTCATGGTGGGATTGTCTTCTTCGCTGCCCACATATGACTGTGGTGAGGTAGCCAGTGTGAGAGAGGTCTCTAAATGCACTGTGTTTTGTAACCGGTGGTCTAAGGATCCAAGGGAGAGATCAATCTCTCTAACCAATAAATGAAATAAGAACTCAATCATCAGTTGTAAAATGCAATGAAGAAAGGTCAAAGTTCATCCACCTCAAGGTTGATGTCATAATCATCAGGACTCCTAAGGTTTGTGTTGTAAGAGATTTATGTGAAACATACTCAACTCTGTAGGTAGTGGTGCACTGATCATAATTCTGAAATCATGTTAGAGAGTGTTGTGGTCAGACTTCTAGTTGCTGTGCAGAAAGAACCCAAACAAAGTGGCTTGTAGAGGAATTGGTTTATTTGGCTTATGGACTCGAGGGGAGACTCCATTCTGGCAGGGAAAACGATGGCATGAGCAGAGGGCTGGACATCACCTCCGCCACAGCACTGCAGACAGCGGCAGGAAGGTGTGTCAAATACTGGCAAGGGGAAGCTGGCTTATAACCCCATAAGCCCACCCCCAACAACACAGCTTCATCGAGGTTGTAAAACCCAAACTGCCATCAGCTGAGGATCGATCATTGAGAACACATTCATTTATTTGTGGGGGACACCTGGATCAAACCATGACAGAGAGCATATAGAGATAAGAGTCTGTGCTTTTTTTCTGCTTGTTTGCTTTATGATTCATACATAAATGAGTCCTTGGGAAAGTACCAGTGTTTTGCTTTACTTGGAAGATGTGTTCTTTCTTACAAATGAAAGTACAAATAACATTGAAAGTCTGAAAACATTTATGTGTGTATAGTACATGTTTTTACATATATACCTATATATACTATACATTGTACTTGTATTTATACATATTTTATATGTTCATATTATGATAGTGGGTTTGCTAAAATGTAGTTTATTCATGTAAAGCATAGAATATTTTCCCTTATTTTTTATAATTCTAGCTTTCTCTAAATCTAGGAGAAAGGCCAATTCACCACAGAAAAATGCTTGTTGAATTTATTGGGTTTACTTCATGAAAATTTCACATTTTAACTCTTGTAGCAAGAGCATAAGCCCAGTATCAAATCCAGGTAGAAAAATGCTTATTGAGTTTATTGGATTTATGTCATCCAAATTTTGCATTTTAACTCTTATAGCAAGATCATAAGCCCAGTAGCATATCCTGGTAGGAAAAAAAATAAACAAGTTTGTACAGTGTCCTTAAAATTACAAGGATATGTTAAGTGTTAAGGGGAAATTCTACCATTATTTAGGCAAGGGTTCTTTATCTGAACAGGGGAAAACACGTTGTTTACATGAAGGAGAAACTATACCTCAACACAAATACCCAATTCCTATGAAAGCATTCAATCAGCATAAGCGTTTTTTTTCTCTAGAGCTTATTTTTCCTGCATTTCAGTTATGTCTCTGTCTGAAATTACAGACTATATAATTTTTCATGGTTTGCCTAGTTACGAAGAGGTCAGAACTGTGCATGGCAGCAGAAATTGCTGCTGTGCATACATGTGTTAAATTCAAACACACATACAAATGCCATCACATAATTTAGCCTTTCAGGTGCAAAAAAATTTAGGAAACAGAAAACTCATTATTAGCCGTTTCATTTATGGAGTCTGCCCGTGTTAGCCTTCTATGTTGTCCTTGACTTAAGCTTCATGGAAAATCCCCGATTTCTTCCCACAATTGCACAACCTACCAAAGAAATTAACGGACCTGCAAATTATCTACGGGTCAAACCTAATGATTTATTTGTTGTGTGGGAATCTAGTATTTAGATGAGCAAAAGGCACATTCACTACAATTTGGGAGCTGATACTTGGAGGTATGTGAGAATGCACGTACCCAGAGAAGACGCTGGGAATTATCGGGCTTCATCCACATATTGTGTGACAGACAGTGTTGTTGATTCTTAGAAATGGAAGCCTGAGAAAGAAGTATCCATCCGGCTAGGTTTGGTGCTCACTCCTGTGAACCCAGCATTGGGAGGCTGGCAGGTAAGGATTGCCACAAACTCAAGGCTAGCCTGAGGAACTATAGTGTTAGACCCCGGCTCAAAGAGAACTCAAAGACAATTTAGGCTTCTTCATTTTCCTTTTGATGTTACTTTGTTTGTGATAGATGTCATCATGCTCAGACCTCAAGCTAGTAGATTCAACAATTCCACTATTATGATTAAAAGAAACAAGCTACTTCACTGAGGATTATTAGGGTGAAGCTGGGTGTCTTTCAAATTAAATAAACTTCAGTAATGACATTTAATAAAACTTAAATTAGGGGCTGGGGTGATGGCTCAGAGGTTGGAAGCTCTTTCTTGCAAAACCTGATGGCCTGAGTCCCAATCCCCAGTACTCAGTAAAGCCGGATGCTCAAGGGGGTACCTGCATCTGGACTTGGTTTTCTGTGCCAAGAAGCCCATACTTTCTCCCTACCTACCTGTGTTTCAAATAAATAAATAAGGATTAAAATTTTAAAACAAAGATGTGAATTAAAAATAACAAAGACATTAAGACACCCTTGCTCATTTGGCTTTGCCCGGTGTCAAGAGATAGCAGCAGTTAGTGAAGTCTCTTTGTCGCCTGTACCTTCCTTTGGGAGGGGAAGCCTAGAAGGGGATTCTAATTAGGTAACAAGACAGGTTGCTCTTAGCTAAGGCTCTGAGGACCCTTCCAAAGAAAACTCAGTTAGCATCTTGGCAAATAGGACAATACCAAAGAGCTGGGAAGGTTTTATAGCCAAACTCTACTGATTGACATTGGTCACCAAGGAGGTTCTTCTCTGAGTTCTTTTTTGATGAAAACTTTACGAAAATTTGGTTCTAAATTTTGTTGAAGACTTTCAGAGGCTCCCTCATGTTGGCTGCATTAAAGCTTATACTTGGGAGCATTTCTGTGATATGGTAATGATCTTAAAAGGCTTAAAAATATACACAATAGACTATGAATACAGGTGGTTATGAAATAAATAGTCGTGGTGGTTGAAATGAGTGTTTGAGACTGCTTCAGACAAGCCTGTGGCTCAATTAGCTCGACACCTACAAAGGTGTGATTTTGAGCAAATGTCCTACCCACTCAGAGTTTTGCATTCCCTAGCTGTAATGACATTATCTGCTTAGCTCTCAAGACTATTATCAAGGGGAAGGAGATTAGGTAGCAATGCCTTGCGAAGGAGAAATGCTCACTATCTGCTTATCACTTTGTCTATAGTTGCAAATATTTTTTACATATGTACTAAATATATTTGATTATATTTACATGTACAAAGGCTTACGGTGACATTATTTTCAGTTTCCTAAAACAAAATTATGACTGAAAGAAATCATGTTGAAATATTGAAATAATTTCTGAGCTGGGAACTGTTTTATTAATAATTAGTGAATTCCTATTATAAATTATTGAGTTAATGGACAAACCAAATTTAAAAAAAAGTATTGATCTGTTTTCATTTCTATTTTTATTTTTAAGTAATGTACAATGTTAAATTAAATGAGACCAAAATATTTCTCATCTTATGCATCATTAAGTTTTAATTTAGAAATGAATTTACTGTAAATTACATGTTTTTTTTTCCTCATTATTGAAGCCAAAAATAGTACATCTAGAACACAGGGGACTAATTGACCAAAAAACAAAAGAACAAGTTTTAAGTTTTGGGATCATTTCTCTGTGCAGTCATGATTGGACCATTACTTAGTATGTAGCCTAGGCTAGCCTTGTACTTGTGGTACACTCCTGCCTCAGCTCCTTAAGTGCTGAGGTTATAGGTGTGTGCTGACATATTCTGCTAAAAGCCATCTATTAAAATGGCTTGATAATAACTTAGTCATGCAACAATGATTTCATAAGTCAGTTTAACACAAATTAATGGCAGAAGTACAGAGATTGGATACAATAAAAATAAAATTTACCAACTGAAAAAAATATGTGCAACTGTGAAGTTGATTTTAAGTGCTATCACTCAAAGATATTTGAATCTTTTAGAGATATTGAAAGAGAATATTAAAAAATGATGATTTATTGTTATGAAGAATACAAAACTAAATTCAAGAAGTCAGACACATTTACCACGTGAGTGAAGGGAAGGAAGTCGTTACTCCGTGGTGATGTTTAAATTAGAAGGCTCAGTGGATCATGAGATTGCATAAAGTGGTGTTCTTTGGTAATTTTTATTTCCCACCTGCTTCCTTTAGAGTCCCTACATTTGCTTTGTATGTCCCTGTACCATGAGGGAATGGTTGCATCTCTGTATGTATGCATGCATGCATGTATGTATGTACACATGTATGTATGTATCCACCTGTCATCTGCCCATTCTTCCATCTGTACACATATATGTAATTGCATATGTCTTGTTAAACTTGAAATTACCAGCTAAAATAATGAACTTCATTATTTTATGATGACATTTTTATTCATAGATGTTGTTGAAATTTGTTCATATTTACCGTCCCTTTTGCTCTCTCTCTCTCTCTCTCTCTCTCTCTCTCTCTTTCTCCCCTTCTTCTGGTCTCTTTCGCTTCCTCTACAGAATACCCCTCCTTGTAATACACTCACACATAAGAGAAAACAATTCAATGTATTTTTTGAGTCTGTCTTACTTCACTTTACATGTTTGCCTCCAGTTCCATCTACTTTTATGCAAATAACAGAATTTCGTTGTTTTTACGGCCCCATAAAAATGGAATTGTGTATCTCTAACATTGCAAATATCTTTTGGAAGCATATTTCTCAGCCAGCTATCTCCATTTTGACTTTACGTTCCACGCACCTGCTGGCTGGCTGCTGTCCCAGGTTTCTGGGAATGGCCGGTGTGCATCCTCAGAACCCAGGAGTCCATCAAGCCATATAGGCCACATCGAGCTGGGTTCCTCTTGTCTTCCTATTGACATGTTAGCAGTAAAATTTCACACATAATATTTTAATTCAAATAAGAGAGATTCTTCGGGAAATTTCTCAATAGATTGTAGAAAATCTATAAATACAAAATTATAGTGAACATCCTAACAAATCCAGAAAATCAGATTTATACTTAAAAGCAGCAATAATTCACTCAATCACTACTTTGTGCAAAGCTTACTGTCCGGGAGTCTATCTGTGGTTTCTCATAGCAGAGGCTTGTACCTCCACACTGTGGGGACAACACCCACGGCCTGATCTGCCTTTCTCTGGAGAATGAACTAGATGCTGACATCTTCACACATAGTGGTTTAGGAACTGGGAACCTGCTATGAGGCGTTTCTGGTCACGTTAGGGAAATTGTGCCCTGTTACACGTTTTGCCATAAGAATTCTCTAATTCGATTTTCTCCCCAATTAGAATCCCTATAATTGATGAAAAAATGGTACCTTTATTCAGGAGTTGGAGAAATACATTGCGCATGCAAGAAGCAGGGTCATGAAGCAGCCATCAGGGAAAGGGAGCCGTGAGCGACCTCGCTCAACTCTCTTCCTTCTTTTCGTTCATTTCCAGGCCCCCCTTCCTGGAGCTCTGGACTCTGCCTCTTGCAATTAGAGTGGCCCTTTGCATGTCAATTAGCCTAATCCTAAAGCCACCAATGCGTCTCCTACATCATCCGTGTTTGATTTTCTTCTATTGTTTCATAAAAAGTCTATAAGATTCAGGGAGCTCCCGGTCTCCTCTCCATCATTCCGAGAAAGAGCTGGGAAGGAGTCTTTCTTTTCCCACAGCTAGATTTCCAAATACACGTGGGTTTATTTGGTATTGACATAATAACAAAATTAAGAAGCCTACACTTACACCAGGTTGGACTTCGAAAATCTTTGAACATAGCTCAGATGAGAATTCTTGTATGTGGGACCCTACACTTGACACCCACCCGCTACACTTCTCAGCTTGCACACACATTTCTAGAAATTGCTAAGATTTCCTCGGAATGTTCAAATGAGCCCATCTGCATCCATTCTTCACATTACGTGATGCACTCATGATTGTCCCAGCTGGACTTTGAATTCTTTAGAAAGAGCCAACTTAAACTGCCTAAGAGGGCTGGAGGGATGGTTCAGCAGTTGAAGACGCTTGTTTGCAGAGCCCGATGGCCTGGGTTTGATTCCCTGGGACCCACTTAAAGCCAGCTGAACACAGTGGTGCATGTGTCTGGAGTTCATTTGCAGTGGCTGGAGACCCAGGAGTGCCCATTCTCTCTCTCTCTCTCTCTCTCTCTCTCTCCTCTTTGTCTCTCTCTGCCAAGTAATAAATGTTTGAAAGAAGCTGACTGGGAGTATATATATCCCAATGAGATTATTTCTATTTCCATTTCGTCTTGCTAGGCAAGGCTTGAAGCCATTCGGTCCTTTGATCGGAAGCCCTGACAAGCGCATGTCACCTTGCTTCTGTGCAGTGTGTCCTGTGACAGTGATGCCGCAGGCTGGACTTCCAGCTGTTGCAAAGGCTCAGGCTGTTTTCTTTCTCTCTCGTGTTCCAGAACGATTCCTGGGGGAAGCAGTATTCCTACGCTCTCTTCAAAGCTATGAGCCACATGCTGTGCATCGGATACGGGGCCCAGGCCCCCGTCAGCATGTCTGACCTGTGGATCACCATGCTGAGCATGATCGTGGGGGCCACCTGCTACGCCATGTTCGTGGGTCACGCCACCGCCTTAATCCAGTCTTTGGATTCTTCCAGGAGGCAGTATCAAGAGAAGGTATTTAGTTCTCTTCCACGAGTCATTGAACTTAGGGAACCGTGTTCAATGGAACAAAAAATAATGAGGCCAAAGATTTAAAGTAAGAAAACAAGAATCTGTTGGGATATCTTGATGCTTAATCAAGATAAATCCTCATTGCACCTTGGATTTTGTCTTTAAGGTGAACTTAATAAATCTAAATTTGATCCACCAGAAGAAGTAATGATATGTTTCAAAAATGTATGGAAGAAATATGGGTGCTTACGTGGTTCATGTCCTATCTTAATTGTAAGGATATATAAACCTCTTTCTAGTTTATTTTAGAAAAAAATGGTAGCTTACGAAATGGGACAGGCACTTAACCCTCCCCCAAAATAAACCGATTGCATCTTTATTTATGCTAAATGAAATCATCTTTTGGGGGTGCAAATTAAATCCATGCCAAACCATATGTATGTGTTGAGGGGATGCAGTGGTCCAACCAGGCAGAAGCAAGGTCCCCACACCCCTTCGCTCTCCACCACAGTCCTCCTGAAAACACTGGTTTCTTCATCATCGGGTAGAAGCTGGAAGGAAAGTGAGAAGCATGTTGTGTGTGGTAGATGTCCCAGGAAGTGTTCCTGGGAGGTGAAGGCGACAATGCCGACACTTCTCTTGGGAGATCCTTTGGACCCTCTGGGTCAGGTCGTATGAGTTACCCGAAGGATTTCCCAGATCCTCTGAGGCTCTGTGCTGGAGGCACATCTGGACAGCATCCAAGCGGCAATGCCGGTTCTTCTGGGTCGCTCCCATCTAGAGATGTACAGCCCAGCCTTCTCTGAGGCCATTGCAGTATCTCCTGGCTCCTCCAGCAAAGCATGAGGGGCCTTCCTCAGCAGGAGTCAGACTCCATGGCAGAAACCTGTTTCTACTGGTTCTCTGTGGGGCTTGCATCTCCCTAGTATGTGAGAGGACCAGGATGAATTCTCTTGGCCGGGGATTTAAAGGGACCCTTCGTCTACTGTCATGACCAAAGAAGCTGGAAAGTGGTTCATCCCAGAGAAGCTGCTCTCTCTGAGGAAATGTGTCCATCCCATCAGGAATGGATTCTCTACCCCTGATTTCATAGGACACTGAGAAGCTTAGAAGCCTGGGGAAACGTTTGCCAGCCTTTTTGGTGGTAAACCTTTATGTAGGAGAGCTTCTCAAACATCTCCTTTTTGGAATCCCTCAAAGCAGTGGCTCAGTGATCATGAGTTTGAGTGAGCTTCAAACAACCATTCAGGACTTTGATTCAAAGCAATTCTAGTAACTTTTGAAACACACTTTCAAGAAGGAGACTTGTGGGGAAGGAGCTCCGTGGTACAGAGCACCTGCCTAGCATGGCAAAGACCTTGGGATAGATTCCCAGCACAGTCCTTTTAAAAGAGATTCCAGGCCGGATGTGCTGCGCACGCCTTTAGTCCCAGTGATATGGGTTGTTGCTAATTAATAATTGTAAGCAACACAGGGAGAGAGAGAGAGTTTTGGAATCCTCCATTCCCCCTCCTCATACTCCAAGTTCTTGTCCTCTAATGCCAAAGAATTGTACACAGGGACAGAATTAAAGTTTAATTACACATTTATTCTAATTTAGTAGATTAGGAAAAGGGGAGTTGGATGGGGAAATTGGATGTGGGAAGTCATAGAGTTTTCCTGCCACCAGTGTGGGGAAAACATGTGTCAGAGAGTTCACAGAGCTTATATTATTTAGTTAGATAAACAGCCCAAGAAAAGATAACAGAAAGCTCCCTTTATGAGAAAGAGAGGTTCGTGAGAGAAAGGTCTGGAGCCATCAGCTGGGGTAGGGGTCCAGGCCTTACCTCCCTGAGGCCTGGGTCAGCAGTCCTTCTACTCCATTGCCATGTGGGGGAAGAGGGCCACTTCCTCTAGGGAAGCTAGTTTTAAGTCCTCCCCAGGTGAGTCAGAGAGACAGCTGATTGGTTCATATTTGACCAATCAGATTTAGCACCTAGGTTGTAGCTCTAACTAAACACCTCCCATTCAAGGGGAGGGGCTGGAAGGGGAGGGGTGGTCCCTACACACACCTGACTGTCACACCAGCACACAGGAAGCAGAGGTAGGAGGATTGCCGTGAGTTCGAGGCCCGCCTGAGACTACATAGTGAATTCCAGGTCAGCCGGGGTTAAAGTGAGACACTACCTCAAATAAATAAATAAATAAATAAATAAATAAATAAATAAATAAATAAAAACAAAAAAGAGATCTCATGAAATTTAACAGTGTATTTGACTATATTGGAACATGTGAAAATGATATTTCAGGGTGGGAGGGTAAAAGGCTCCTCCCCCAAATCTTTCCTTGCTACACCTCATTGTTCTCTGAGTGGACGACTCATTCTTTCTGCCTTCCTTGTCCAGGGAAGGCACAAAGGTGTAAAATACTATAAAATACTGTTTTATTTGTCACTTCACCTTGCTGTGGAGAAATGCATAGGTAACTGATGAATGTAATTTTCAGAAGCACTTTGCAAATCAGGCTGCATTTTTCTTAAAACATCAGAAGATGTGTCATAACAAACATTCAGTGCGATAGAATCACTTTCCGAAGATTTTTCTAATTCTACAAAGGTTGAGCTTGAAAAACGAATCAAATAGTTAATGAGCAGGAGAGTCAAATCCTTCCCTAGTTGGTCATCTATACTTTGTGAGAAAGTTGTGTGGTGAGGTTTTTTGAAATTAAAAAATTTTCTTTGAAAAATTTTGGTTGCCAGAACAACCACTCTGCTTTCCACTGTATAAACAGTGAAATTTCCTCTAGAATATTAACTTTCATGAATTCTGGCTTAAAGCAGCATACTACCTCTCTGACCAGGACACGTATCGATTTACTTGAAAAGAAAATGCTGGCATTGCAAGAGGCTTCAGGGAACTCTTAAGCCTCCACCCAGAGCTAAAGAGAAATATGAATGCAGGCAGCGGCCAGTGGGATTTTCTTGGTAGAACCCCACCGTGCAATCCTAACAGCCATTATAAGATCAAAGATCATAAAACTCTTCCCAGAAGAGCGAATTTTTCTTTGCTTTAGAATACAAATAAGTACAATAGCTTTCCTGTATTTTTGCACCTCATGTGATTCCTGGTGGGTGTGTAAATTCTCCTCCCCCCCCCAGCAGAAGTGCCTAGAAATACTCTGTTGACTTACAAAATAGGTAGAATGACCTTGTGCACATTACTATTACCACGTTGTGAAAGATTCCACAAGAGAATAGTTCTCATAGTTTGCCATGGAATTTAAACCATGCTATATTAAACGATGAAATCTTTTAAATATATCTGGACTTTAAAATTGTGAACTCATGTTTTAAATTTAAAGTATCTCGAGAGTATTAGTACAAAAATTCTACTTATTTTAAACAAGAGTCAAAGAAACATATCAGCACATACCAAAGTTCTCAGAAGTAACAAATTACTAGAAAATTTCAATGAGACTTATGTCACATTTTTAAAGACATCATTAGTGTAATTTGTTAGTGTTGAAAGTGATAGTTTTTTTTTAAAAATATTTTATTTATTCATTTTCAATCAGAGAGATACAGAGAGAGAGAGAGAGAGAGAGAGAGAGAGAGAGAGAGAGAGAGAGAGAGAGAGCGCCAGGTCCACCACCTGTGGTCTGGCTTATGTGGGTCCTGGGGAATTGAACCCAGGGCCTTAGGCACTGGAGGCAAGTGCCTTAACCGCTGAGCCATCTCTCCAGCCCGAAAGTGATATGTTTTGACCTCAGTCTAAATGGAGTTTGAATCACTTCAGTTTTATCATAATGACGCATCCACTGCTCATGTAAATCTTTAGAAGCATTTTCTTCATTTCCTAATAATGGAGTAAAAAATAATTTTTAGCTGATTGATAGGAAGGAAATCCTGGGACCTATGAATATGTAGAAAGTTATCTGAAATTGTTTTCCTACCTTGTGATTTTTTTGTGCGTGGAGTTTTGAGAATTTTGTAGGGGGTTTTCAAGAAAACATTGTTATTTTCAGTGGCATCAGGTTTTACAGGACATGGACTTTAATATACGAGTTCTTCATCGATGAGCCTGTTAATATTATAATTATAACTTAGATTTTTTAAATATTTTATTTACTCATTTTCAAGGAGAGAGAGAGAGAGAGAGAGAGAGAGAGAGAGAGAGAGAGAGAGAGAGAGAGAGAGAGCGCACCAGGGCCACCACCTTGTGGGTCTGGCTTATGCGGGACCTGGGGAATTGAACCCAGGGCCTTAGGCACTGGAGGCAAGTGCCTTAACTGCTAAGCCATCTCTCCAGCCCTATAACTTAGATTTTTGCAAGAATGAACTTGGAGAAATGGGAGAGGGGAGCCAGCTGATTTCCTCGACACAGAGCTTCATGGTCACAAGTGGGTCTAGAGGTCAGCACACTGGGCCTCAAAGGAGCTCAGCTCCCCTGAGCTCCCCTGCTGTGTGCTCTAGAAAAGCAAATAATGCTATTTTTCCACATTACTTAGAGCAAAGCATCTACAGGAAATAGGACTCCCTTGATCTTGTAAAAAATAAAATGGTTTCCCTACAATCTATTGACACCATCTGTATCAGCACACACCTGAGATAATTTGCTTATAAGGAGAAAATGGTTTTGGCCAGGTCATGATGAGTTAGATGACTTGTTTAGGCCTGCGGTGAGGTAGCAGGTCCTTGTGGGAGTGTGTGATGGCAGAAGCACTACTCTCTCTGCTAGGAGCAAAGAAAACCAAGTGGGGGATGCCTTCTTCAAGAGAATGAACAAGGATCCTCAAAGCTCCTGCAAGGCGAAGCTCCCAATAACAGCCCCTTGGGACCAAGCCTTCAGCACACGGGATTTGGGTGGTATTCAATATCCAAATTATAGTAGCCACCAGAAAATAAAGACACTGGGTATGCACTAGGTATCATGAGGACACAAGGCAGACAAAAAATGATAAATGTCTAATCATGTATCAAAGTCATTAAACCTTTCAGTGAGTGCAGTAAAATACAGGCTATATTGAATTTAACATTACAACTATCCTTGTGTGATGAAAAATGCACTCTGTAAACATAAGTAGTATCCAGTAACTTCACAACTTAAGACGCTGATGTCCTCAAAGCAAGTGTGATGCAATACACTTGTTCCAGAGAGAGTAGCCTTTGTCTAGAATTGTGTTGAAAATCAGAGCCCTGGGCTGGAGAGTTGGCTCAGCGGTTAAGGCACTTGCCTCCAGTGCCAAAGGCCCTGGTTAAATTCCCCAGGACCCACATAAGCCAGACCCACAAGGTGGTGGCCCTGGTGCTCTCTCTCTCTCTCTCTCTCTCTCTCTCTCTCTCTCTCTCTCTCTCTCTCTAGCTCTCTGCTTGAAAATGAATAAATAAAATATTAAAAAACAAATAAATAAAAATAAAAATGAGGATCTAGTATGTTATTCCTTAAAAAAAAGAAAGAAAACCGGAGCCCTTGTTTATTAATTATTATAGTTAAGAGAAATAGAAATCTCTGCCCCAAGTACTTTAAGTCCAAAGGATAGTGAATAGCAGGGTGGCCGTGGGCACAGTGAGACCTGGTTTAACTCCTGACATTTACTAACTACATGGAAATCTCTAAAGATGCATTTGCCATTCTGGGTTTCTTCTTCTCATCTGTGAAAGGAGAGGCTTGGAAACAATTATCTCTGCAGTACCCTCCGGGTCTGAATGTCTCTCCTAACTAAATGTATGTTAATCTCAGCCAAGGCCCAAAAGACACTTCAGATGTGCACATAACTCATTCATGTATAGCACTGAATGGGGACATAGGATAAGCCCATCAGTTTCCTTAAGACCATCTGACTGCTTTTATTCTATATAAATGGCCTTTATGCCCTATGCTAACAATTATTTCTCAAGTTAAATGCCACCTGTCTGTGCCACCCTCTTGGGTGATATTATTTCCACGAGCTCCAGGTTCAATTCCCCAGGACCCTCATAAACCAGACCCACAAGGTGGTGGCCCTGGTGTTCTCTCTCTCTCTCTCTCTCTCTCTCTGTATCTCTCTGCTTGAAAATGAATAAATAAAATATTTTTTAAAAACGTTAGCTAAAAGTTTCTGCAGTCTCACAGAAAAGGAAGTCAACATATAAGTGTGAGGAGAGTCAGCAAGTTTGGCTTTTCCAAGTATGTACCTTTCATTTCTAAATTGATTTCATTATAAAGATAACTTTGCTTGAGGTTAGTGTTAGCGGTCACGCTAATAATTATGGCTAGTTTTAGGACGCATTCAAATAACTAAGGCTTCAAAGATTTGGGTATCACTACAAACAAAGATTAGGTTGCTGGTGAATGTCAAACAAACCTCAATGCTTTTGGAAAGTTATAGCAAAAAAGGGAAAGAGAAGGGAAAGAAAAAGAAAGGAAAGGGAAGGGGAGGAGAGGAGAGGGGAGGGGAGGAGAGGGGAGGGGAGAAGAGAGATCATGTAACAAGGAAAAAAGCTAAAGAAAATGCAGGAGAAACCTGGAAACTATTTCTTGAACATAAAGAATAGGTATTATACTAAGTGAAAATATTCAGAAAAAAAACAATTTAAAATTATGAGATACTCCAGACACTAGCAACTCCATTATTTTCACAGGGAGTTTCTTATAGTGATTCCTGTGAATCATCAATGAAAATTTAAATTAGGTTTAATTTTCACCATTTAAGGTACAATGAAGGAAAGAAAAGGCTGGGCCTGGGCGGCGACGTGGAATCCCAGTAGTTCTTAAGGACTAGAAATGTCTACTGTCTTCAAAGGTCTCTGGAACACAAAGGAATGGCTTAATGTCCTTTGATTTAAAAATTTAAAACCATGCCCATATTTCACAAGAGTCTTTGCTCAAACCATGGCAAGAAGTTGTTTCTAATTGAGGTTACTGTGATGTAGGAGCTGTTATTTCTTTAGCACCTTTACAACACATATTATGTTTTATTCATACTTGTAGTCTCTGAAGTTGGAAGAGTAAAAGGTAGTTTGTAAAGTGTCAGAGGAAAAGAAAACATCTGTTAACATTAGCTGATGGAAAGAATGCACGAGGAAGAAATATGGTAAAACAGCTTAGTGAAGGTTTGGGAGTCCCCTGTTGGCAAAAATTCATGAAAATTCAACGTATCCATATTCTCTGGATACGTAGAAAGATGCTTGTGTGGACAAGCACATGATCAGACTTGTGAGCCAGGAGGGTCTTAGCACACACTCAGCCAGGCAGTTGGATCTGGGCGGCCTGAAGGACAGAGCAGTGCAGCTCTTACATAGATGTATGTGTTGGGCTCATCATGTGTATGAGTCAGGGTTCTCTAGAGGAAACAGAGTTGACAGAATGGATATATTAAAAAGGAATTTATTGGGATAGCTTACGACAGTCCAATAGTAGCAGTCTGTAGGCCCACAGGTAAGGAACCAGTAGCTGTTCAGTCCTCGTAGATGGAGGTCTCGGCAGCCAATCCAGCCCAGAAGGCCTGATGAATCCCTGGGGAGCGGCTGCTCTTCAGTCCAATATGT